>WAAF01016799.1:0-34242 GCA_013400475.1 Tricholaema leucomelas | reverse complement strand
GTACTCCAGGTGGGGTCTGACGAGAGCAGTTGTTTCCTTATACCCTTTGACAACAATCCTATGCACCTTCCCCTTGGCCAGCCCCCCCCTTCTATGAGCTGTAGACTGTCTTCCACTTAAGTTTGCTTAGCAGTTCCTTACTTAACTGTGCAGGTCTCCTGGCTCCTTTTCTCAATTTTCCACTTGCTAGGATGCGCTGATCTTGAGCTTGGAAGAAGTCCTTAAATGCTAACCAACTATCATGGGCCCCTCTGTCTTATAGTACCCTGTGCCATGAGATTTCACCCAACAGTTGCTTGAAAAGGCCAAAGCTGGCCCTCCCGAAATCCAGGGTTGTAATCCTGCCTGATTTCCTGTTCCTGCCAGACACGATCTTGAACTCCACCATCTCATGATCACTAAGGCCAAGGCTTCACTCAGCCTTCACTGCTTCAATGAGACCTTCCTTGTTGGTGAGGAGAAGGTCCATCAGTGCTCCCCTCCTAGTTGATTTCTCCACCATTTGCATCATGAAGTTAACATCAATGCACTGGAGGAAACTCCTGAACTGTAAGACATTACTATGTAAGATGTGGCCATACAGTGGATTGGGTTAGAGTAGACCTTTAGAGATCTTTTAGTCCAGCTCCCTTACAGTGGACAAGACTAGACTAGGTTATTCAGAGCCCAGTCATACCTCACCTGTACTGTTTCCAGTAATGGGAAATCTGCCACATCTCTGGGCAACCTGTGCCAGTGTTTCTCCATCATCATTGTAGAAACATTTCTGTTTTCTAGCTAGACTAAATCTCCCCATTTTTAGGTTAAAACCGTCACTCCATGTCCTACTGCAGCAAGCCCTGCTAAAAAGATTATCTGCATCTTTCTTACAAGACCCTTTCAAGCACTCAAAGTTTGCAATAAGGTCATATTTTGTATTTTTATTATTGATAGAATATTGATAGTATTTTGTATTCCTGTCATTAATGAGGTGTATTCAAGGAACAAATGATCAAAGAAGTATTTTGATAATGGTAACAGCTGTAGAATTAACTTTACATTAAGGCATAGCTGGAACTAGGTGTGTATTTCACATGGTAGAGATATTGTTCCTATATTTCTGTGAGAGCCTTTATACATTATTCTGTTATGCATAGAAGTGCATTTAAATGGACACATGACTACGTGACAGGCTACAATGTCAGCTTTGGACTTTCCTCTGTCATCTTTTTTGTGTTGCAGTTCTAACAGAGTAATAACCACATTTGCTGTTGGAAGATAACGTAATGATTCATTGTAACTGATTCTGTGAAATCAGAGCATTAATCCTACTAATATTTTCCTGTTTTCCTCTAATTAGGCAGATGAGCATTTCTCTTTGTATTTCAGAGATGTTTCTGCCCTCTGATTCTGTTAGTTCCTCTGCTGCTTCGCACAGTGGTGAGAAACTCCTGTGTTCCTAACTCTTCTGCCTCCTTCCTCTCCGAGTGGTGCAGCCAGATAGGGAATGGAGTTTGTGGTCAGTTCGTAACACTTTATCTCTGCCACTCTTTCCTCTTCAAACTGTTCCCCTGCTCCAACATGGTTAAGGTCCTTTAAGAAGTGCTCCACTTCCAAGCCTCTCCACATGACATAATCCGTCATGAATGGATTGATTGCTCCAGAGAGGGCGTCTCTGTGTGCTGCAGGAGATCAACCTGCCACGCCACAGTCTCGTCCAGGGGCTGCAGGGGAATCTCTGGAACCTGAAAAACCTCCTCCCCCTCCTTTAATTACCTTGACATCTGGTGGGCTATTTCTCTCACATCTTCTCAGCCTTCTAGCTAAAGGTCGTGGTGCAGGTTTTTTAACCCTTTCTTAAACATTTCATCACTGAGACACCAGCATGAGCATGGCTTTTGAGCTCAGCTTTGACCAGGGGTGGGTCCGCTTTGTAGTCTGCTGGAACTGTCAGCATGGCCAATGCTGTCTGTTCTCCCAAAGGCTATCCCCATAGCCCTCCTGCTATCAAAACCTTCCCACTTAAATGGAATAAGTTTTTTACTTAATACAAGATAGACCCTAGCTGTCCTTGTGTATGGAATACATCAGAGTGAAAGGGAAACAGTGCAAGTGACAACTTCTTAATTAATTATGGACACTGGAGAGTATGAAATTCCATTTCTGAAGTGCAGATAGGCTAAAATGAGCTGAATTTACATGCAGATTACACTACTAAAACTATTAAAATCTAAATAAAACCCATGATTTGACTTGCTACCAATCTAATAATACTTTCAAAGTTGGAGATAAACAACGGCACTCATATATTAGCATTCATTTAATAGGCTTACAAAAGCCATTGTCTGTACACAAATCAGGTACTTATTCATGCATGTGACCTAGTAGAAAACTAGTGTAATCTTTGTTTTTGCAAATACGTGGTTTGTGAATCCCTCAACTGGGAATTTGCACCAAAAACTGGCCATGTGTTACTGTTAATTGTGCACACCTTACTAAGCTTATGAGTCTGAAAAAAAGCAGAAGTGAGAGCTTATTCTCCACAATGCCTCAGACTGAAACTGAGGAACATCAGTGATACTGCTTTATGAGAATTTTCCTGAAAATTAATCTATGATTTTTCTTCTGAGTTCTCATCAATTAAAATCAGTTTAGGCTACAGTTCAGAGTTCATGTATTGTTCATAGGAAACAGAAGATCACACATATGCTGCCTTCAGTCAAGAAAGCTGCCAGAAGCTGGTCTGTTAGTAAGGGCATTCAAACATTTGCAAGTCATGAAGGAATTCTGTAGTCCAATCTGGAAATGGCATTGTGTGAAATCCCAAAACAAGTAAATGTGAGATTTTTTTTTTGATGTTACAGCTATGGAGACCCCCTAGAATTCTACACCAATAGTCATCTAAACCAGTAAGCTGAACCAAAACACAGGGTCTGATGCTATTCTGTGGCATTTTGTCAGAGTAGAAAACATGCAATATATACTCTGTGTTTTGTTTATGAGGTGTGCCTTACACAGAAAATACTATCTCATGATACATTCTGCGTAAGGTTGGGGACAAGACTTTCAAACTTGGATGACAAATGTCTAAGGAGAGGAAGCCTACTATCTCATGACTTCTGAGGCCTTCCCAGAATGGTATTTTATTCTTGTAGCTTACCAGGGCTGTTTGGAACACGAAGACAGATTGTGTGGAGTAATTTCTTTCAATTAGGACTATAAAATCAAATAAAAAACATTTTGTAAGTCCACGAAAAGGATGTCAAGGCTAGCAATGAGCACTGCTAAGTCCAGGTATGCTACTGATGCAGTCTTTTGAGTTGTGATCTTTTAAAATGTGTAAGATAACATTTGTCACCCCAACCCATGGGATGCATTCTATGACAGATTTGTATCTTAGCACTACATTTGTTGTTTCATAATTAATCAGCTGTCAGGTATACACATTACTGTGTCTGCTAAATAACTAATCACAGCACTTATTAAGCTTCATCATTTGCTCAGCATCTTCAATGCTGTGCTGGAAATGGCCATAGTAATTCTTCCAGCAATGTCTGGATTTTATCTGATATTAATTGTTCTGCAACTTTTGCATTTCTTCACTCACATAAAGATACAAACTGCCTTAATCTTAACATTGGAATTATTTCCTGAGAAAGTTCTTCATAGAGAAGAGACATGGTGTTTGCAGCCTGTAACATGATGTATCTTAATAGTCAGTGGGTGTACTAGCTAGTGAGTCCTGCAGAGATTTCTTTCTATCCTTTTGATCTACACAAGATACGATTTTAAGATTTTTTTGTGTGTGCCCTTTAATGAAGATTTGACTGAGGTGAAGGATTTCTCTGTATTATAATATTTTTTTCTTCTACAAAACACCACATTAATTTCTTCCATTTTTTTAATAGATAGTAGTGGGAAAAAAAAAGTTAGATTTAACTACATTTGTTTCACATGTGGATTTTTTATATAGCTCTGTTTTTCCTAATAACCCTTAGAGTTTGCCAGTTTAAAAAATTCACATAATCTAGGGGTAAATGAGATCTTAACAGGAAGATTAAAGGATCTTCGTGTCTTGCAGTTCATATAATTTTATACAGAATGCCAGCTGACCTATATTTTGAAAGACTAAGATAACTTGTTTCTAACTGTAGATAACGCTTTTAGAAGCTTTTGGGTATCTTAGTAATGCAGTACAGTGAAGCCACTAATTCCTTAAATGACAATAATTGTGAAAATACCCACTCTAAGAGGATCTGGACTTAGGATCCCTTGGTTATAAATTTTCAGAAGAATGAGAAATGCTCTGGGCTCAAAGACCATTGAGCTCCTACAGGTAGTAATTACTGCGTAAGTTCAGATATGTGCATTATCATCTAAAAGCAATCACAAGTTTTTGTGTCGTGCCTGAGATGTTCCTGCCTCAACACCACCTTTTAACCAGACTCTGGAATATCATAATGTCTAAGTCCTCAGGTTTATACCTTGTAATTGTGTTAGCATGACACTTGGAAATTGTAACTTCAGTGCTTTTTGGTGTTTGCATGAGGCACTAATGCTGCTTATCTATATGGGCTTGTGTAATAAACAGTAAGACAAGACTTCCTGTTTCTCTCTTGTATTATCAGTGATCAGTAATTTAAACTATTGAAGGTTCTTCCAGCTAATGCATAAATTTGAGGAAAAGTCACAGAAAAAGGATCGTAGAGCTGATCCTCTGCTAAAATACTATAAGGACTGGCAGCAGGAACCATATTAAGGAAAGGGTAGAAGTATTTTCATTTTGTCATTGTTAGGAATGGCAAAAAGAGATAATTGCTTGTTACACATAATCCTGTTGCCCAGGCAAGAATTCCAGGGGCCTCCATTCATTTTGCATTTACTTATGTAGTAATACTTTTTCTGAGATATGTTACAGGGTGTTTTAAGACAATCTACTATACTTTGCAACTGAAATGGGCTAAGAATATCCACATGCCCAGTTATACACCTCAACTGGCAGGTGTCTGCCTTTGAAGCTGAACTAAATAAATTGGCTGTCATTATGTGAATGTAGCCTCAGTAAAGACAGTTCCAGCTCATAAGTTATTCAGTCAAAAATTGCTTGTGAAGAAGAGTTCAGAACAGATACAAGTCTTTCCCATTTGTATAGTGGGGCAGCTGATAAAGGAGTACGTTGTTTTTAACCTCACAAAATATAAGGCCAATGGAAGACACTTGCTGTGAAAGTGAGGAAAAGGCAAATGCATTATGTTCCAGCTTGATGTTGCTTATGCTTCATCTGAGTGTAAGTTTACTTTCCTCTAGGTTTTTTTGGTCTTTCTTTGTTTACCTGAGGTTATTTCAACCCTTACATTTGAAATGCTTCAATACAGTCCACTGGAAAAGCAGTGGTGTGAATTTTTGCTGCTGCATGTTTTTTCTTAGGAGTTGAAGCTGCACTGCAGTATTTAAGACAAGCAGTACTGTAGTCCATACACTATAACTGAATTCAGAAGGAGATAAGAAATATGAATCTTTGGATTTTCAGTCAAGGATAGCTGCCAACATGGAGTCATGTACGTCTACAGACATCAGCTCTGTTCTTTCTCAACCTCTGCTCCTTCAGAAGCTACATATTTTAACCATACATAGTGCAGGATCACTTTAATGCCTAACTTATTTTTTTCTTTTATTTTCTTGTGACATTTTCAAATGCTAATCGATGTGTGTGTTTACCAGTACTCATATTTTACACAGCCAGTGCAAACTGACCTTTCTGTGGTGAAATAAACAGTGAGGAACAGGAGTTTGTTTTTTTTTTTCCTGCATCTGAAGGAACTGCAAATTAAGTAAAATCTTGGCTGTGTCTGGGATAGGATTTAGCCAGTCACAGATACTTTCAGAGGTGAGCAGGACTTGTGTGTGTATGCATTCAAATACAGTCTCAAAACCTTCCTCACTTACATTGCACATCAATAATTCTAGAAGGTCATCAAACACGTGGGTACTCATGCACAATTTCATTTCTGTGGTGCCACAAGTGAAATGTGTAGAGATATCTGCGCAACCTAGAATTGTTTGGCTTTAACTCACTTTTATAGCCATGACCCAGTCCTCTTTTGTCTCTTTTCTGAGCTACACATTACCTGTATGATCTCAGATTTATTGCCTTGTCTCTCTGAGCCTCATGCCCTGTCTGTCAAACACTGGTAATAGTGCTTCTTGCCTCTCGCATCTGTCCCGTTTGTTTTGACGGCAAGTAATTCAGAGAGGGGACTGTTGGGCACGGCTTCTGCACAGCACTTAGCGCAGTAGGATGCCACTGTCTGAAATCTTGCATGCTTCTGGAATGCAATCAGTAAAGAGAGAAATGTAGTAAATCTTTCCTAATCACTTCCAGAGGACTTGCATTTTCTATTACATTTTAAGTGGAGACAGTGAAGGCACTGGCTTTTAGTAAGAGAGACAAACTTTCTGTCTGTAGAGAGTGAAGAGTGATGTATTTTTCTCAGCCTAGCATGTGCCTCGCCTCTGGCTTGGAGGATTGACTTTTCTGGGTTGAAGGGCAGTTTATTTTCAAGGCTCAGCCAGCCTTGGCCTCTCAGCCATGGTTGCAATCAAAGACGTCAATCAGCATTAGCTGTAATTGTTTTATGATAGAGAACTGGAATGAGGCCACTGATTCGTTTCCTATAGGCCACAAAGCAGCCATCTAATTGTCACAATTTTCCGTCATTGCTGACCTCAGGCAATTTCATGGCACTTTCTAGAGGTAAAAAAGCTCCCTATGTCATTACCTGGCAATAAAGCCATCTCCACCTTTGAATTCTCACTTCTGAGCAGATCTTTGGCCTGCCTGTGCTTTCTCGTGTGCTTGTGGCAGCTGTTTAATACAACAACAGAGAAGAGTGCTAAGTGAGAGAGGCCCAGGTTTAGTGGGTCCGGCTGCCACCTACCCCTTCCGCACTGCTTTCTTCTACCTATGGTCCCTGCTGAGGGACAATAGTGGCTTTAAGCCATTTGAATTTCACCCAAAGTCAAAATTAATATTTGCAAAACTATTTCAACAAGTAACTTCAGGAGTTTTTTTATTGCTGTTTTGGGGACTAGTGTTCCAGANAAAGCAAATGGAGGGTGAGGAGCAAGATGGTGTTCAGCCAGCAGCCTCAGCTCTCCCCAGCAGGCAAAGCTCCCAGCAAAGAGAGCAAGCAAGTGACTTTATCTTTGTTTTGCCTTTCTTCTTTACACATCTTAGCAAGACTGTGAGGGAAGTAGACCTCACCATTGTTTTCATTTCACAGCCTATGATCTAATTCTTCTCATCAAAACATTCTAGCTAGGGTCAAACTAGCACACAGAAGCAAGAAGAGCATTAGCAGGCCTCTTTCCCTTAACCCAGTATTACCTTGCTGATAACTCAGCATGGGCTTGTTATTGCATTTGGAAGCATCTTCCTCTTTTGGGGAGCAGGGGAAAAAATACTGTTTTTCTATATGTTTTTTTTTCACAGTGAAATAGTTGTTGATTGGTTTCTTTTGCATTTAGCTTTCCATTTTACTTAGGTGTTTTGAATAGCTCATAGAAAATTGCACTCTGAGAGATAGTCTTCAGTATAACCCATGATATTGTCGGCTTCTTTCCAGTTCCTCTCTTGCATTTATATGATACATCTATCAAAATTTCCTGAACATAATTTCATTGTTTTCAAAGGTAGAGATGATGTTATCTCTGGCTACGTTTACTAGTATTTTACTGCAAAAAGAGATCTCATAAAATGAAGAAGAATGGCTTGAGAAGGAAGATTTTTTTCCGTGGAAGTAGTAGGATTTGAGCTTCACATTATTTTGGTTAAAAACATATATTACAGTCAACATTATATTTCCATGTTTTGTGTAACAAAGAAATCCAACTTAATAAAATGTCAGGACATCTGAGGTTGATGTTATATGTGTGCATATATATTCTAGCCTATCATTATTTTATGTCCTTTTGTCTCTCCTATGAGCAATAGAAGTAAAAGTAGAATACTATGTAGGGACTCTTGTGAGAAACTAGAATGCTATAAACATTTTCTCTGGCTTGTTAAATTAACATAAACTTAATACCAGATATAACACCATGATATTTTTTCTGTCTGCTCTTGTGTTTGTTTCGTTTGTTGGGGTTTTGTTTGTTGGGCTGCTGGTTGATTGGGTCTTTTTACGTAATGCATCAAGTAGATGACAGTAAAAAATAACTGAGATCAATCTAAGAACAAAACAGATCCTCCAAGAAAGCAGTTTTAAGTAAGTCTGTTGTTTACAAAACCCAAAATTAGTGAAATATCCTTTGAAAGAATTGACATTTCTCTCAGCAAATGTTTAATAGTTATAAGAGAGTAGGCAGGGAAGTACTAACCCACTTGTTGTGGGTGCTAGGAGAACACAACAGTAGACAGAGCCCTTCCTTCTTTGTTATTCCTACACCCACTTCCAGAGACAGAATGGTGGCTTTGGATTAACACCTAGGCTGACCTAGCATCGTAATTTCAAGCAAAATCTTCTGAAGACTTTCCTCTAGCTTCTAAAATTAAAGTATAAATTGACTTGTTTTGTTTTCATGCGTTTCATTAGGTCAAAATATTTCACGTCTATATATTGTTTTTCTTTTTCTCCACTACACAGAGGCACCATCTCCTCTCATTATTTATTGTCTTGAATTTCAGATTTTCTTTGTCTTTAGGCACAAATTACTGGTTTGGGGAATTTTTTTTGGTGTTTGTTTGTTTGTTTGTTTTTAATAAATAAAGCAGCAGGATAAAAGCAAGAAACCAGGCTTAGCCTTTGTTAGAATATAAATAGGCATAAGCTTCTTGTCTACTAGCACTACTCATGGAAGCTGAACCTTTGCAGCCAACTGGATAGGTCACAACAGAGCATTTGGAACTTCAAAAGAATTTATGATTGGAAAAATAAGATGCAGAGGAAAAAAAGGAAAAAAGGATGACCCTGGAACTACAGAGCAGCAGTCTCACCTCTGTGCCTGGCAAGGTCATGGAGCAGATCCTCCTGAAGGCTCTGCTAAGGCAAATGGAAAACAAAGCAGAGGTGATTGGTGGTAACCAGCAATGGATTCACCAAGAACATATCATCCCTGACAAAAATGGTGGCTTTTTATGATAAAGTCACAGCAACAGTGGATAAGGGAAGGGCAACTGATGTCATCTACCTGAGTAGACCTGAGTAAGGCATTTGACTCTGTCCCACATGACATCTTGGTCGCCAAACTGGAAAAGCAGGGACCTGATAGGTGGAGCACTACTGGATAAGGAATTGGCCAGATGACTGCGTGCAGAGACTGGTGATCAACGGCACAACGTCCACCTGGAGAGAGACAAGTGGCATTCCTCAGGGGTTGCTAAACAACCAGTGTTGTTTAACATCTTTGTCAGTGACATGAACAGAAGAATTGAGTGCACCCTCAGCAAGTTTGCAGATGACACCAAGCTGTGTGGCACAGTCGACTTGTTGGAGGGCAGGGATGCCATCCAGAGGGACCTGGACAGGCTGGAGAGGTGGGCCCAGGCTAACCTCATGACATTCAAGAAGGCCGAGTGTAAGGTCCTGCACCTGTGTCAGTGCAATCCCAGGCACAGATACAGGCTGGTGGCGAATGGCTGAGAGCAGCCCTGAGGGAGTGGACTTGGGAGTCTGGGTTGATTAAAAGCTCACATGAGCCAGCAGTGTGCATGTGTAGCCTAGACAGCAACCATGTCCTGGACTGCAACCAGAGCAGCATGGCCAGCAGGGCAAGGGAGGGGATTCTGACTCTACTCTGCGCTCCTCAGACCCCACCTGGAGTACTGTGTGCAGTTCTGGAGCCCCCAGCACAAGAAGGACATGGAACTGCTGGAGCGGGTCCAGAGGAGAGCCACGAAGATGATCAGAGGGCTGCAGCAGCTCTGCTATGAGGACAGGCTGAGAGAGTTGGGGCTCTTCAGCCTGGAGAAGAGAAGGCTTCAAGGAGACCTTATAGTGGCCTTTCAGTATCTGAAAGGGGCCTACAGGAAGGCTTGGGAGGGACAATTTGCAAGGTCTTGTGATGACAGGACGAGGAGGAATGGGTTTAAGCCGGAAGAGGGGAGAGTCAAATGAGATGTTAGAAAGTTCTTTCCAGTGAGGGTGATGAGACACTGGCACAGGTTGGCCAGGGAGGTTGTGGCTGCTCCCTCCCTGGAGGTGTTCAAGGCCAGGCTGGATGAGGCTTTGAGTGACCCATTCTAGTGAGAGATGTCTCTGCCTGTGGCAGGCGGTTGGAACTAGATGATCTTTGAGGTCACTTCCAATCTAAACAATTCTATGATTCTGTGATTCCATGGTTTTAGAAGCATTTTCTGCCTTATCTCAGAATGGATTTTTTTATATCCTTTGATGGAAAAATATAAACTCCAGTTTCCCCTTAATCTTTTACAGTGCTGAATGATCCCTGGTTGACAGGGACAGATAAAGAGTCAGAGATCAGATAAAACAATATTTCTGGTGACTCCAATGACTCTTTATCCAGTCCTTTTCTTTCTTTGACTTTCTGTCTGTGTTCTCTGTCAAATGCATAGGTGTTGAAGGCTGGATGTTTTTTCTTGAATCAAAATTTTAAGAAGTAAAAGTAGCTTTAAGTGTCACTGTATTTTGATTGACTAAAGGAGTGAGAAAAGGAGAGAGCATGAATCCAGGTTTTCAGTCCTTTTTAAGAGAATAGAAATAATTCCTCGATTTCATCATCAAAATGATCAGAAGTCTCTGATATAGTGACACAATAAAACCATAGATGGACAAGCAATGCTCCTTTTCTTCTCTCAAGCCTTATCTTTTGAAAGTTCCCCTTACTTGCAACTGTGGTGGTTTGCAACTTAAGCAATACTTTGGAAACAAATCTCTAAAATGGAACTGAGCTTGGCTCAGGAAACTCTTGCTGGTTTAGCTTAGGGACCCACTAAACGATGTTTTTATTAATTATCACAAAATGAGATGGACAAGGAGGAGTGATAGGGACGTCTGCTTTCTTGGATCTCAGGAATGCCTGTGGCCTGAGCAAAAATTGCAGTGTGCTTTGTAATGTTGGCTTAAGTTGTACTCATTTCAGCTTTCCATCCTGTTTCTTTTCTTGCCTGTTAGCCTGATTGTTTCATGATATATTATTAAAGATGCTCTGAGTCTGCAAGTGGCTAAGATAAGCCTGAGAATGTTAAATAGTATCCCTGATTTTCACCTGCAAGACCAGTCACTCTCTGGTTGAAGGACTACTTCCATGACTTTAGCATTAATGTAGCTGAGCTCAATAGCAGCACAGTATCTGTATGCAAAAAGATCTCTAAATCGAGAATCACGTTTTTGACTAGGAAGGTCATCAGTTGCCTTGTCAGCACTGAAAGGAAATTTATTTTTTGCTTCTCTTATCTTTATTTTACCTTTTACAAACACGGAAATTCCACCAGCCATGGATGAAAAAGGGATTTTTTCTTCTCACAGTACAATGATGATTAGACTTCCACTCTGACAGCTGGGACTGAGCTTTGGCAAAAGAGATCTGTCTTGTACTCACTTAAGAAAATGGGCCTGATACCTCACATTTTCCTGTTTATGCAGTCCTTTATATCCAGATAAAAGCAGGTATAAAATGCAATCAGTTCAGTCTTGTTCTCTTACATCTGCTTTGTACAGGGATAAATCATGCATGAGTTGCTTAGCGGTGGAGAATCAGGTCTGAAATATCTATGTTTTATGAGCTCAGATAGTTTCCTGTGAGTCAAAGCTAGGCTAGCAGAAAAAAGGCTATTAGTCCAAACGCTAGGGCAAAACCTGTGCTTCTATCAACTCGCAGGTGACTGTTGCAGTCTGGTTTGTAATGTGTTGCAGTCTAGTTTGTAATGTATCACATGGGCTTTATCAACAGTGATCTGAAACTTCAGCTACCCAGGTTCTTGGTCCTCTGGCATTAATCGTGTTTGCCCTGGCACAACATTAGACACCATGTTCCTTGGCCTTCCCACAGACAAAACAGATTAGAAGTGCATAAATGTGCTGCTGAAAACCCTTTCTCTCTGCTCTTTTGAGCACAAGACATAAGTAGATGACACAGTAGGAGATACTGTCATACAAGTCACAGATTTCCTGGGGATATGTACAACCACAGCCTGTTCTACTTCTCACATGTGTAAAAGTTAATTTTCAAGAGCAGGAGGTGAACCAAGGGAGAGGAAAGGGGAGGGCAGAGTCTCAGCCTTCCTTTGGTGTCTCTTTCATGGAAGCTACTGAGCTTCATAGCTCATAAAGTATTCATCACTGTGCTTGAAGAATAAAACAACATGTATGTCTCTGCTCCTGGCCTTTAGGAAAGAGAGAAATTCCTCGTGGATATAATTTATATTCATTGTGTAAGCTTCTGTGTGGTTGGTAAGTCAGTGAGAATAAAGATGGGGTGGAAAAAATGGTTTGAAAAAGATGCTCTGTGTTGTGGCTCACAGCTCTGTTGAATTCTGATTTATTTTCATACGTCACTAACAAGACTCTCTGGTGAGGTGGATGTTAATCTCCACAGACTGCTCTTCCCCTGGAAAGGGTCGGGGAGGGGGGGGGGAAGTATTCCTAGAAGATATCTTTTAATGAGCTATAGAAGCAGCATATCCTTATCTATGCCTCATATTAAATTGAAGGCAGCCAATTTCTTAAGACTATTTTACTGCACATGTTAAAGAGAAACAAGAGCTCAAAAATAAGTAGTGCTTGTAGAAATACTTTTGTAGGTTACTGACTTGAAATGCAAAAATTTTCCTTCTGGCTCTCATTCTGCTCTCTCCTGCTAGTGGGGAGGAGGGAAAAAAAAGACTTGTTTCTGAAGCAGTGGCACCTTCCCACAAATTCCTTGTCTGTTCCCCAGTCCTCATCACACAGACAAGTTCTAGTGATGAAGCAGCTCTGCATCTTTCATAATTTCTTTAGTAATTTAATCCTGTCGGGAGTTTTTCCTATGCTGCCCAGTTTAATTTCTTTCATATGAAAATAAAGAGGCTCTTGAATTTGCAAAACAAACAATTTTCACAAATAAGATTCAATATTTTCTAAATGTTGTCTTTGTTGATTATCTGCTATACTATTTTCAATCATTTTTCTTAAGGGAAAATTCATTTAAGTCAGTTTAAAAAAAAAAAAAAGAGGTGAACTGTGATGGTTTGAGTGTTACCTGCCCCCCTACTCTTATGAAATCACCCAGACTAGACTCAGCCAGATGGAAATTAAGGAATGAATCTTTATATTTACAGCTTAGCACAATAAACAAGCAGATATTTACAGTATCTACAGCTATATATGAAAATATACAAGTTAAAAGGTAATACAGAAACACAACACCCTTCCCAGAAACCAGGAGTCCCCAGGAGGGGCTTCCAATCACCCTTCCACCTCCTTTCCACCCCTCTACCTTATCCCAGAGTTTGCCTTACGTGCAAGATGAGTTTGGAGGATTGGCCAGAAGGATTAGAAAGCAGAAGGATTAGTTACACAGAAAAGCAAGCCAGGGGGAAAAGTACAGGCATCAGCTGTGACAGAGAGACACTGTGTTATTTATGTTTTGTGTTCTTGCTTTTATACATCTCAGCAAGCCTATGAGTGAAGGAGACATCACCACTGTCTCCTTTTCACAACCTATAATCTAATTCTTCTCAACTCTCAAACTAGCACAGTGAATCCATAGTTTTGACCATGCTCTTTATCATCTTTTCCAAGTTCCTCATGCTGCCTCTATTCCTGGGATAATTAGCCTAGATTTATTTATCTAAATTTATCATTTGGCATCTGTTGTCCTTCAAACTCCTCCCCTCCAAAAATCTCTGTTGCTTCAGAGGCTGACCCCTTTTCATGAAGCTAAACCTAGATGCTCCCTCCTAGTTAAAAAAGTGTTTTTAAATTATGAAGGTGATGTGGGTCTCCTGAAGATCAGTGTTGAACCATAGCTGTGTATTCATGACGTAAAATGGCGTGATTCTTTTATTGTTACCCATTCACTCTCACAGCTGACAGAAGCTGACCTCTGGCATGCTTAGTATCAGAGACATAGTTTAGGAATGTGGTTTCTGGTGGTCTGTTTTTTTTCTGACAGCTCCTGGTGGTCCCCATGGCTACTCTATATCATTCAGGCTGATTTTCTGAATGGTGAGATGATCCTAAGTTATGGTCATCCTGGAACAGGGGAAAGCATAAAACTGTATGATCATTTTCACTGTCAAACAGCTGCAGTTCTAGTCTTATTCTTCCATTGGAATGGGAATTACAGAGAAGCTTGCTTTGGGAAAGCTAATTCTGAGCAAGTGTAAATACTCAGTAGTAACTTTCAAGAAATAATCATTCAAACTGAATAGGTGGTGTTGGGGAGAAGGGATAGATGATTTTGTTTGATAACGTGAAAGAATCAGAGTCTGTATGGTTTGTGGTCTTTAAAAATAAGAGAAAAATAATTGTCTGCTTCAGAAATGTTTCTGCTTTGTGTTACTTTTCACACTTTTTTCACGTAATATACTGGTGTTTGTACGATTATCATAGCTTGGCCATGTTCCAGGACTCTTTTATTAGGTGGTATGTAAGAAAAGAGTAAGAATTGTCTTTCCTGTGGTGTTTACAATGCGTGTTTAAGAGGAGACAACAGTTGGAAACAGACATACCGGGGGAATACAAGACAGTGAGGCAGTGCTGATCAATACGCTAGGCAGTGATCTCAGCAGTACCTAATTGATGCTAGTGTTTTGTGCAAGCAGCACAACAAAATAGAGTTTTAAGGAGGCTTTGAAAGTGTTTATAGGCAGTTCTAGAGTTCTGAGAGAAAGTGTGGAAACAGATGTGCATCTGTTACATAGAGTTGCTTCCATAAGTAGGGAGATGATAGTTACAAGGCATTAAAACCTTTCTCTAGGGCTGGGGCAATGCGACAATCTGTACTGAAATGTTCTCCAGCTAACACTTATCAGTGAGGGTTTTGGTATAATAATAATATTTTAAGCTTTCAAACTTTTATAATACATGAAAGGTTACAGAGGAAGTTCATCTCAGTTCGCCTTTTCTGTGCTAAAACCCTTTCAGCTGCAGAATACCTGAAAGGTTCTGCAAGATCTTCTGCCTGATGACAAGGAGATGTTATGCTCTTTATTCTAGAATTTTACTGATATGGTATGTCCATGAGTCAGTTTTCTTAGGTATAACCACAAAATGGGAGAAATGTGGTTCCATTTTCATCTAAAGAGACAACTCTCAGGTTTCAGAATGGGGGGTTTAGTGACATTAATTGATTAAAAAAATATATCCTTCAAACATTTCTGTAAAAGAAAATAAATACAGCAGAAAGAACTTGGTGTGCTTTTTCATTGTTTTAAGAAAGGGAAAACTTCTCAGGATAAAGGATGTTGTTTCCTCAAAGAAGAAGCAAGAAGTCACGATTTGTGTTCATTTTCTGCACATGAAAAAAAAAATAGGTCATAGAATCATAAGAATATAACATCATGTAATTAGAAAAGAGTTTGAGGTGGAAGATCATTTAGTAAACCCTCTGCCATGGGCAGGAACATCTCTACCTAGTTCAGGTTGCTCGAAACGTTGTTCAACCTGACCTTGCACACTTCCAATAATGGGACGCCTGTGACTTCTCTGGGCAACCTGTCACAGTGCCTTGCCACCCTCATCACGAAAAATGGCCACAAGATTATATCCTTTGTTTATTCCCTCAGCAAAAACCTAAATACCACAATGTAATGTAAAATATGCATGCCCTTTATTTTCCCTCAGTACTTAGCAGGTTTACAGGTGTGTCTGGTTTGGGAACCTTTGTTACTTACGCAAAGAAAAAAACAAATGTCACGATGGATCACGAGATGTCATGAATCCTTCACATACAAGCTACACATAGACACAGTAGAAATTATAGGTACACACAGCCACCACAGGCTTCCATTCCTCTGGTGTCTGGTGTGCCACTTTAAAGGCATCAAGCTCCACAAAATAAGACACTCACGTTATTTAATGTCAAAATTCATTTACTTCTCCACTAATACTTAGGGAATACTGAGATTTAGCGTCAGTTATTCAGTATCAGTGCAACTTTTTCACAGGGAAAAAGATTAAAAACTGTACTGAATTTTTCTGAACTACAGATTTTGGAGTTGCTGGCAGTATTCCTGCTATCACATTAAAATTGAAACTCTTCTTTTCCCACTGATACTTGATAACAATGCAGTTACACTTCCAAGAGTGGTGGGGCTCTTCTGTTGATTGGTTGGTTGGGGTTTTTTTTGTAGCTGTACTCTTAATGGAAAATTTTTCTACCATACTTGTTAAACACTTTAATAATAACTGAAAATACTACACAGAGAACAGAGAGAAAAATGTTCATTTTATTAAGAACAGGTATTTATTTTTCCTATTAGGAGCTCATTTAAATGTGCTGCTTTCTTTGAATAAAAATAAAAATGTTAATGATCAGAGGAGAATTTTTATTTCTGACTGAAAAAAATTATAGCTCATCTTTTCTTTAATAGGAACCCTAAGTAAAAATAATTATTCATGGATTCTTGCCATCTCATTAGGCATTTGATATTAAAAATTCTTCAATAAAACTCTAAGTAGTTGGTGGTTTTGTTTTTTTCTTTTTGCAAGGTTAGACTGAATAAGGTTTATTATTTCCATTAGGCCTTAGAATTTGATTATTCAATCAACCTACTTCAATCCAGAAAGTCGCTTGCGGTCCATTAATTTAGTGATGCTCCTTGGTTTGTGCCATTATTATTTAAAGAAAAAAATTGTTCCAAATGAAGTTTAAAAAAAGGTTGTTAGTTCCTTCCAACCTCCCTTTGTTCTCTGGCTTGTGTCATTCTTGCAGCAAACCTTCCATGCAGAGGAGAGGAAGAGTCCTAAACAATAAAAGTCAGAAAAGTCAGGGCATATTGGTAGTATGGTAGTATTCCTTAAGGAAATATCAGTCTGGGCAAAGGTGAATTACTGATTTTTTTTCCTTTGCATTTTAAAGCAGCTTTTCAATAATTTTTGTATTCTTCATTGCAGAGATATCCTGGAAACTGACTTATTTCTCTGCACCTCATCTTAAGAAGAGCTTATAATGGGGCTGTAGGAGTATTAGGAGAGTTCTTGCCTAACAATTCCCAAACTCTTTGTGACCAGTTAGTACACCTCATCTTAAGAAGAGCTTACAATAGGGCTGTAGGAGTATTAGGAGAGTTCTTACCTACCAGTTCCCAAACTCTTTGTGACCAGTTAGTACAGGCCTAAAATCTTCAAGGATAGCCTCTTCAGAGCACAGGAGTGATTCATCTCCATGTGTGAAAAGTCAAGCAAGTAGGCCATCAAAAAATACCGTGGGTGAACTTGATGCTTCTGAGCTCAAACACATGAAAGACCAAACAGCTAGTGGAGGTGGAATTCTCTGTAAAAGGAAAGTTAGAGAAAATGTGGGCCTATTGCCACATGGGGCAAAGGAACTAGTGACCAAGTGTGTGGAGATGGCAGAGGTAGTTATTTGCCTGTTTTCATTAATAAGACCTGCCCTCAAGCCAACCAAGTGGCTGAGCTTATTAGTCTATGGCATCAGACAGGATGCATCAAAGACAGCTATCTGGTGCCTTTGAAGGACTGCTGTGTGTCATTTTCAAAAGGTTTTGTCTTCGTTCCTTGTGCTTGACAACAACAACAAAACATAAGCATTGCATCCATATTCAAAAAGAATAAGGAGAATCCATGTTATGTGAGCAGGTCAGCCTCCCCTTAGTCCATATTAAGGACCTGGATGTTCAGCAAGGGCTTTGCCACAATGTCACAGGTTTCTCCTCATTGAATTGGTGAGTTCTGATCTCCAGAGCTGAATGAGAGGGTTGATGAGAAGTTGGCTGGAGGCACAGGCTCAAAGGCGTGTGACTGACAGCACAAAGTCCATCTGACAGACTGTAACCAGTGGTGTCTAAGTGGCTGGATTGGTGCATGTCCCTGCAATTTACTGTCTTCATTAAAGGTTCGGATGGTAGGACAGAAGGCACTCCCAGACCATTTGTGGGTGACACCAGTGTCAGTGAGCTAGAGCACAGGGTTGTTGTTGAGAATGACCTGGAAAAATGTTCCTCTAAGGCCAAGGCAAGCTCTAATCTCAGGGATGGAAAACAGGCTGGGGCTTCCCTGCAACGGCACAAACTGGAGCCAGGTAGACAGAAATAACTGCAGAAAAGGTCATAAGTGCCTTGGAAGGCAGCAAGGTGCCAGGAGGCAGCAGCACAAAGCAGCTCTTGCACTAGGGGATGCAACAACAAAGATGCAACCAGCAGGGACAGCAAGACCACATTGGGTCTAGGTTTGGGCTCTTTAGTGCAAGACCAACTCTGATGTGCAGGCCTGAATTCAGCAGAGGGTCCCCATGAAGATCAGAGATGCAGCACAAGGCAAAAAAGGAGAGGCTAAGACCTGGGCTAGCCTAAAAAACAGTGGTTCAAGTGAGTCATATCATACATGTAATAATCTAACAATATTTCTGAAAGACTAGACAGAACCAATATATGTGAGTTATACTACTTTATTATTTTACTTCATTTGAGTGAGAATCTTAGAAAAAAAAAAAAAAAAGGATAAAAAGATAACCACCAAAGGCACTTCTTCTATTTGCTTGGCATATAATCATGCTGAAGTCAGACTATCTAGAACTCAGTGGCATCCCTTTACCCGCAGTACCATCTCCTCACTGCAGAAGGCAGATTCATGAAGCAGGATTTGGCTTTGGTAAATCCATCTGGGGTAGATCCAGTTTCCTTTTCCCTTGTTACTGCAGCTGTCTGCAGAAGGATTCACTCCATACCTTCCACAGAATCACAGAATTACTGAGGCTGGAATAGACCTCTGAAATCATCAAGTCCAGCCTATGAGCTAACATTACCACCTCAACTAGACCAGGTCACTAAGTGCCACATCCAATCTTTCCTTAAACACCACCAGGGACAGCAACTCTACCACCTCCCTGGGCAGTCCATTTCCATGTCTAATTGCCCTTTCTGTGAGGAAACATCCAAGCTAAACCTCCCCTGTTACAACTTCAGGCCATGCTCTCTCATCTTGTCACAAGCTGCCTGGGAGAAAAGAATTTTCTAAGCAGCTAGGATGAGGCTGAGCTACTGGTCTGTAGTTTCATGGATTTATTGATTCATAGAATGATTTAGATTGGAAAGGACCTTGAAGAGCATCCAATCCCCCTGCAATGGATAGGGACACCTTCCACTAGACCAGGTTTGCTCAAGACTTTATCCAGGCTGGCCGTGACCAGTCTGGGGAGGGAGTATCTATGACCTCCCTTGGGCAGCTTGTTCCAGTGTCTCACCACCCTCACTATAAAGAATGTCTTTCTAATTTCCAGACTAAATCTACTCTCCCCATGCTTCAGTTCATTCCCTCTCATCTTATTACAATAAGCCCTTGTAAAAAGTCCCTTTCCAGCTTTCTGTAGCTCTCTTCAGGTACTGGGAGGCTGCTGGAAGGTCACTGCAGAGCCTTCTCTTTTCCAGCCTGAACAGCCCCAACTCTCACAGTCTGTCCCATAGGGTAGGTGCTCCAGCCCTCTGATCATCTTCATGACCCTCCTCTGGACCCACTCCAGCAGCTCCATGTCCATGTTCCCCAAGTCCTTCTTTTATCCTTCTTGAAGATTGGTGTAATGCAATTTACAACCTTATGTTGAATAGGAACCAAACTGGAATATAGGTTGACAGTGCTGGAAATGGAGTTAAATGCTTTTTTTTTTTTTTCCTTTTAAAAGGCTGAGGAGGACAAATTTTCCAGGTTTCTTGTGGGCTGTGACTTTGGAGTTTTTTATGTATTTCACTAGTCTTGTGCCTGCTACAGCCTCACTCATTTGGACTATTTTGGAAGATATGTCTTAACACAAGTGGCAACCTGTTGTTTTGAAAAATGGGGTTTGATTCAGGGTCCTCACAGATCAGGTCTGCTGCTCTCTTCCTTTTAGAAAGTGTCTATCAGTTGATCCTTTTATGTTCCAAATCAGTTTGCTTTCCTGATCTAATTAGTCCTGTATCCTTCTAGAGCACCTACTGACTTGATGGCAGCATTGCACCTGAAACTGAATGCCCCACTCTTCAGTCTAAATCTTGATGTTTAGAGGTCAGAGATTTCAAACAGCATTGACCTGCATCAAATTTCTGCATCTATTGTATTATTTAAAGGGGATCAGATTTCATCGCCAGCCTTTGGACGTGATCTTCTTTAATAGAGATCTTAAAACATTCTTGTAACACTGTAAATAATTTTCATGCTGTGCTGATGAACAGTTAAGAATGATCTTGACTATAGAAAGGTTATTTGGTTTCTTGGGGGGTTTCTTAATCTTTTCTTCTTGGTGGCATATCACTGAATGAAAAAATCTAAGCAGTAGTGCACGCATTTTAGCCGTGATTAAATGAAATATTGATTCTTTAGCTAGTATCTCCCCATCCATGAGTATAGAGGCCAAAACTTTAGTTGTCATCAACCTTGAGAAAACTGTATGAATAGAATGAAACACGACACAGAGTCACTATAAGCAGGGCGTTTTTGATCTTTGTGCTGTTGTGGACAGTGAGGCCTAGCATTTGTTGAGAGTTAATGGGCTTAAGATAAAAAAAGAAATTTATTTTTACATGCTTAACGTTGATGACTTCCTGCAGTTACAACTGAAGTGTTTTCTGTGTCAATGAATAAGAAATTACTTTAGTAGCAAGACTGCAGTAACCATCTTAATTTTACTTATTCAGTGTGTCTCAGCCATGGTCTTAACAAGCCACTGTTAGGAATAACAAAAGAGTTTCTTATGATTGATTCTAAAGCAGCAGCTGGGATTTTGTCTTAATTCTCTCTACTGAGGAATGTTGTTGGCATAGAGAAACCAAACTTTCTCAGTGTTGATATATATATATATTATATTCATCAGCATTCATGCCAGCCCTAGTCATTCTTCATGCATTTGGCTTTTGATGGGTGCACAAACAGGTGGGTAGCTCACAACCTGGCCTAGTGTGAGCACACAATAGAAAAATTCCTACCAGAGATATGCAAATGGTAGGCTCCTGTCCAGATTCAATTAAGTGTTTTTCTCATTCTTCACCAAGCTCCTGGATGCCTTGTCTCTCTTGTTCTTTTTCTGCAGGCGGTTGCAGGTGGCTTCACGCTGCACTTAGATGTGCAGGTCTTATGCAATGATTTGGCTTCATATCAAAACAAAAGCTGGTGCACTGTTTCTTACAGAACACTCTATTAAAACTGTCTGACTATAAGTAGGTGTAAGCCAGTATTTCAGTGTTTTTCTACCCATCCTGGTTTTTTATTAGCAAAACACCTTACCTCACCTACTCCATGTTTTGCGGCTGCCTTGATGTTACAGCACCTTCCTGCCACTTTATCAGTAGGCTGCTAGGACGGACAAGGGAGTTGCTCTTTAAATTTACCCTTTTGAGCACAGATCAGAGCTGGTATTAGTTTATCAGAGACTGGAACCAGATTTAAACTCCTCTCATTCTGTCATCTTTGCAAAATTATCCAAAAAACAGAGTAGAATTTGTGAAACTACAGAGGTGAGTGAATGCAGGTATGATGAAATCAAAGGTGCTCTGAGGACCACAACTGTAGTGCTCAAAAGCAAGATTTAAACAAAATTTTGTACCTGGCTGGATGCCAGGTACCCACAAAGCCACTCTATCACTCCCCTGCTCATCTGGACAGGGGAAAGAAAACATAGTGAAAGGCTCAGGGGTCAGGATAAGAGGAAGGAGAGATTACTCACCAATTACTGTCACAGGTAAAACAGACTCAAATTGGGAAATTAGTTTCATTTATTGCCAATCAAATCAGAGTAGCACAAGGAGAAATAAAACCATATCTTAAAACCACCTCCCCCCCACCTCCCCTCACCCCTTCCTTCTTCCCCTATTCAACTTCTGTCATGCTTTCTCTACCTTCTCCTCTCCTTCAGTACAGGGGGATAGAAAATTATGTTTGTGGTCAGTTCATCATACATTGTCTCTGCTGTTCCTTTGTCCTCAATGGGAGGACTCTTCACATTCTTCTCCTGTTCCATCAAGGAATCTGTCACATGGGACAAATGTCTCTAATGTGTGTCCTGTACACAAGGCTTCAGTTCTTTATGAACCACTCCAGGACAGGTTCCTTTCATAGGATGTAGTCCTTCAAGAGCAGACTACTCCATCAGGTCACAAGTTCTGCCAGGAACCCTGCTGTAGCATGGGCTATGGTCTCCACAATTTCACAGGTCCTACCAGGGTACTGCTCCAGTTTGGGCTTCCCCCAGGTTCACAGGCATCCTCCCACTCCAGTGCGAGGTCTTCCATGGGCTCTGAGTAAATACCTGCTTCACCACTGACCTGCATGGTTTGCCAGAGGACAGCCTGCCTTACTATGGCCTTCACCTCGGGCTGCAGGGGAATCTCTGCTTCAGCAGCTGCAGCACCTCCTACACCTCTTTCCTAACTGAACTTGCTATCTGCAGAGTTGTTTCTGTCATGTATTCTCACTCATCTCTCCAGCTGCAGTTGCTCTTGTGCAGCAGTTGCTCAAGACCAATTCAATCACACAGAAGCAGTTCTTAAATATGTTATCTCAGAGGTGCTACCACCATCACTAATGGGCTTAGCCTTAGCCAGCAGTGAGTCCATCTCAGAACCAGCAGACACTGGCTCTATTGGATATGGGGGAAGCATCTCACAGCTTTTCACAGGAGCTACCCTTGTAGCCCCCTTGCTACAAAAACCTTGCTGTGTAAGTGCAGTAAACAAACCTGGCCCGACTGCAAGTGACCATGCCTGTGCCAGTCATCTGTGTTAGGAGGCAGAAACGATTTTCATTTAAATTTCTGGTTGGATGTTTTATGTAGCTAATAGTCTGAGGGTTTTTAAATGCAGATCAACAGCTAATCTGCTGTGCGGTAATTATATTTCTCTTGTGCGAACCAGTTTTTTTGGTTCTCTTAAATGGCTAGATGGTGAAGGTTTTTCTGCTTCTGCATGAGCTAGTACCTGGGAGCACATAGCTGTTGCTGAGGAGGATGACTGATGATGTAAAAGTAGTGACTGTAGACAGGTCTGTGTGAAGCAGTGCGTGAGGACAGTGTAAATCTCTTGAAACTTTTAGAATCAAACCATGTGTAGCACATGCTTCATGGGAATAGTGCTTATTTAAAAACCATTCACTCCCCCAAACGGCATAAGCAATTTATCTTCAGGATAGCCGTGTTGTACCTGTTGCTGGTTTTTAGACAGAAGATCAATAAATATGAGTAACTTGAAAAAGTAACAACCTTTTGATGCCCACTGTTGGGGAGAGTCAGAGGATTGACTTTACGCTGAGAGAAGTTGGTAGCTCTCTTTATTCATTACTTGTGTCAGTGGGCAGCAACTAGCTTAGACATGCTTGGGAAATAATGAAGCTTTATGTAACTATTCCTACCTTTAGTGTCAAGGCTCTAGACTTCAGGTAGCTCATTTATGTCTGATAAGATAAAAAAGTTGCCCCAAATTGCTTCTTTGTTACAAGTAAACAGCTAGAACACTCTTTGGCGATCAATACCACTCTTCAGCGACAGGTGAGAAACAAAATAGAAACTATTAAGGATGCATGAAAGTAAATTGGTAGCACATCTCTTCTTAAACTGACCTTTCTAATGGTACATCATTCCAGGGAAGCATCCATTTGTGGCTTAGTGCCACAGGTAGACCTGCCTCTGGAATTTTTGTTTCTTTGTGTGGGATTTTGATTTTTTTCTTTCTAAATGATTTTCACTGGGGACTGCTAATGTTGAGCTCTTTTTTTGTTGTTGTTGTTCGCTGTTATTTTACTTAGTGCTACAAAGACAGTACTGTGGAAGAGAATCAGAACTGAAGTTCTGATCAGGTTTTGATCGAGTTCTGGTCATACAATTACATTACACAAAATGTTTCTTGGAAAATTGTGCTTTTATTAAAAATAGACTGCAGCTGACAACAAATTATTGGAAGACCTTTTGGTATGCTGGGCATGAGAGCAGTAATAATTATTTCTGTTTATCAACTACTACTTGAAATATATGTAGGGGGTTTGGGGTTGCTCAACACTTACTACTTTGAAAATTCAGTGTTTCACAAAGGTTTTCTCACAAAACATTATGTTGTGAACTATTTAAAAGCTATTTTTTCTACCTTACAAATTCTGTATGACTGTTGCATGTGTCAGTATGGAAAAATACCAAATATTTTAAAATTTAGGTTGATAAAATTCATACATTTAGACCTACTAATGTTATTCCACCATTATTTTAATATTCCAATAGGCAGCTGAAAACAACTTCAATTTTAAAACAGTGTAAAACAATCAAAAATATATCTGTGAAAGACTACATCATTTGCCCACAAAGCAAGTTTTTGAAAGTATATGGGACCTCGACTGCCTGGACAGATGGGCAGAGTCCAATGGGATGGCGTTCAATAAGTCCAAGTGCCGGGGGCTGCACTTTGGCCACAACAACCCCATGCAGAGATACAGGCTGGGGTCGGAGTGGCTGGAGAGCAGCCAGACAGAGAGGGATCTGGGGGTGCTGATTGATACCCGCCTGAACATGAGCCAGCAGTGTGCCCAGGTGGCCAAGAGAGCCAATGGCATCCTGGCCTGCATCAGGAATGGTGTGGCCAGCAGGAGCAGGGAGGTCATTCTGCCCCTGTACTCTGCACTGGTTAGACCACACCTTGAGTACTGTGTTCAGTTCTGGGCCCCCCAGTTTAGAAGGGACATTGAGATGCTTGAGCGTGTCCAGAGAAGGGCGACGAGGCTGGTGAGAGGCCTCGAGCACAGCCCTACGAGGAGAGGCTGAGGGAGCTGGGATTGTTTAGCCTGGAGAAGAGGAGGCTCAGGGGAGACCTTATTGCTGTCTACAACTACCTGAGGGGTGGTTGTGGCCAGGGGGAGGTTGCTCTCTTCTCTCAGGTGGCCAGCGCCAGAACGAGAGGACACAGCCTCAGGCTGCGCCAGGGGAAGTTTAGGCTCGAGGTGAGGAGAAAGTTCTTCACTGAGAGAGTCATTGGCTACTGGAATGGGCTGCCCAGGGAGGTGGTGGAGTCGCCGTCCCTGGAGCTGTTCAAGGCAGGATTGGACGTGGCACTTGGTGCCATGGTCTAGCCTTGAGCTCTGTGGTAACGGGTTGGACTTGATGATCTATGAGGTCTCTTCCAACCTTGGCAATACTGTGATACTGTGATACTGTGATATAGGTAGCCACCAGCAGATTGCTTGGTAACGTTGGGGTATTCTTTGTTGCATTTGGATGAAAAGGAGGCATTATGTCACCCATTAAAAACTGGCAATGCTCTTTCTTTCTGTCAAACAAAAACCTAGATGTCATCTAGGTGAAAATTTGACACATCCTACTTTTAGGGGGAATGAAAAATCAAACCCACAATCCAGAAATCTAATTCAGGCTTAGCATTAGAATGGCATCTATTGTTTATCAGCTATTGTTGAAGTTAGTCATACACACTTTTCTGGAGTTGTGCATTATCAGGAGATGTTAATAACCATGTCACAGCTTCAAACAGCAGAATCTATATACTGTCATGTGAACAGAAATTTTAAGAAATCTTTTGGAAAGAAGCATAGTGCCTTTCCTTTTGTAACAATGTGAGAAGAAAGGAACAGCCTAAATCAAAAGAAGAGATCATGAAGGTGTGGAGGGTGCTTGCTATTTTAGAAAAGTCGCATTTCAGTGCAAGTGTTGGATTATAATTAACTGGTATTACTGGATTTGTACTCTAATCCTTCATAGAAATTACTTTTCAGAGTTAGCTCTAAGACAAGAAAGTAGTGTTACACATTCATTTCTACATATAACCATAGTGAAATATAACAAAAAGTACATTAAAAAAAAAAAATTAAATAGTCCAACATCTTCTATGCTCTGTTTGCACTAAAGATGTTCTGGATCCGTGAGCACCGGAAGACAAGAAAACAGCATGAAAATAATGTCTCATATTGCATGTATGATACTAGTGAATTGTTCACACTATCACAGTGTTACCAAGGTTGGAAGAGACCTCATAGATCATCAAGTCCAAGCCATTACCACAGAGCTCAAGGCTAGACCATGGCACCAAGTGCCACATCCAATCCTGCCTTGAACAGCTCCAGGGACGGCGACTCCACCACCTCCCCGGGCAGCCCATTCCAGTAGCCAATGACTCTCTCAGTGAAGAACTTTCTCCTCACCTCAAGCCTAAATTTCCCCTGGTGTAGCTTGAGGCTGTGTCCTCGTGTTCTGCTGCTGGCCGCCTGAGAGAAGAGAGCTTCTTGTGAGCTTTGGGGAGGCGATAGCTGAAAAGGGGGTAAGGAGTAGCAGGGAAACTAAACAGCTTGGCTGTGGTAGCATTAGCCATTGCAAGAGAGTGAATTTTCTAATAAAACAATGTAGGTAAGAGCAGCAAATTCTCTGGACTACATATATACATCCAAGAAATCACAGGAAGATGAGTAATAAATCTGATATTCTAAAACGAGTACCTAATATTTTCCAATGAGCTTTCTAATAGGCATATCACTTGCTATTCAATAGTGTGATAATGTCCTATACAGCATGGAGAAAAATGCCATTTTTTTTTCTTTTGTTTTCTTTTTTTTTTAAATTTCTGAAAATTTTACGCCCTGAAGGAGTAAGATGCAAGTGCTTAAGCTCCTCTGGGGAAGCCAAACTTTTTTTTATGTTTTTTCCCCCTAGAAATAAGATATTTCTTCATGCGTTTATATTTACAAGGCAACTTAAAGCATCAGCAGAAAGAATGTCTGATGCAAGAGGAAAAGTAAAAAACTAATCAATAAGTGGGCAGATGAACTAGATAAATCTGATGCTCAGTGAAACATTATTCCAAATAATCTGCGGAGCTCAGCAGAATCCCAAAGGCCATGTAGTAGCCCTACTCTTATTAAATGTGAAATGTTATTTGTTTGAGTCACATTCAAACAATGCACTTAACATAAAGTCTGCTGTAACCTTATTTATTTATTTATTTTCCTTTAGTTTTGTTTGAAGACCAGTCTAGGTAACAATGGAGCATATTTTTCTTTGTTACATACAAAGATCCAGCTAGGTGAAATCCCTGCACACGCAGAGAAAAACAATGCCTTATGTGTCCCTGGGACTCCATGCAGGGTCTTGGCATAGCACAGAGAAGTATTCTTCACACCAAGTTGCCTCTGATGTTGACTCAGCCTTTAGGGTGCATTTATGTGTAGTCCACCTCAAAGAAAAGTAAAAGGACAAAACCCATCTTGATTTCACTACAAATATCTGCAAATAACGACAGCCTGATTGAGCTCTACTGTTTCCAACGGTGGCTTTGTTTTCTTACTAATTTATTCATTTCCCGTTTGTCTTCTTTTCTACCCAAGTGACTTTGTGTTTCTCCTCCTAAAGTTAATTTTCATAGTTTATTCTCTGGTGAAAGCTGCCTGCCTTCTTCCTTCAGGCTAAAAGCTTTTCAATCTGCTTTGGAGAGCTCACTTTCAGAAATGTATTATGTAATTCCAAATGACAATTACATCAAGTATGGACATTACCTCCCACTTAAGAGTGAAAATACTTGCTCCCTCACTGCCACAGCTGAAAATCACTCAGTGCTTTTCAGGTTTGGCTGAGCTGTGATCATTCATGGGAAAAACAATCTTTATCCTCACAGTAATAACATTGTGAGGAATTCATTCAGACAGATTAAAATGGCTCATTTCTTTTCTGAAAACTTTTTGAATAAAAGCTTATAGATAATATGGGGACAAAAAAAAACTGTATGAAATTTCTGGCTTTTATTGCTGTTATATATTTCTTAGTAAGTCAGTCAAGCAAATCAGCAGTCTGTTGGCAGGTAAAGTGAAAAGTTAAGGCCTGAAAAAGTGAACTCTTGACTGGAGACTGTTTTCTAGCCTTCACCTTGGAATTAGCAACAGAATAAATCAGTAAAAAAAAAATAATCAATATGTCCAACATTGCCCATAAAAAATTAACACATTCATTAAAAATTCATCCATGTACTTGAATGCTTGATCTGATTAATTTTTGAGATACAACATAGAACTTCAGTCTTCCATTTGCATCCGTGTTGTTTTTGTTTTGAGTGTGCCATGGTCCTTCAGTACCACTACAGGAGATGTTTCACACAATCAGGTCACTGAAGTAAGAGGCCTTACAACACAATAATAATTTAATGCTGTTTTTTTTTTCCTATTTTCATTTCAAAAACACATTAATAATTGGGAAATGCCTCACAATTTTCTGTTTCACTCAGCACACAACGTCTCCAGAACTGAGATTTTGTTTCTGACTATTCTTAGAGCAGCATGCAAAATAAGATATAAAACAGAAAAAAAATTAAAAGTAGTAAGCAGCCTCTCCATTTTCAGTCTAAAAATATGGGGTTAAAAAATAACATCAGATATGTAAACACTACCAGACAGCACAAAAGCTTTAATTCTCTCAATAAAGTTTTTCTGATACCTGTGACTGAAAAAAAATTAAAACACTAAATGTTTACCAACTTGAAATATTAAAGGGCAAATTCCTGTATATAAACTGAAAAAAAAAAAAAAAAGGCAGATCTTGTAGAAATAGGCAATAAGAATGAAAATTAATTATTTTACATAAAAAAATGGGCAGTNCCTGGAGGTGTTCAAGAGGGGACTGGATGAGGCATTTGGTGCCGTGGTCTAGTTGGCTGGCTGGGGCTGGGTGCAGGGTTGGACTGGATGATATTGGAGGTCTCTTCCAACCTGGTTGGTTCTATGATTCTATGATTCCATGAAATACCATGACATGTCCATAACAAATAAATAAATAAAATCTGGCAATTTTTTAAACAGGAAATACTTAGACAGTGATTTCGTAGGGATTTTGAATATCCTTGTTCTGTAGATGTTTTACCTGAAGTAATGGAGTATATTCTACTTCAGCAAAACAAAATTGTAGTAGAGTCTCTTGCCAGATGTATGCTTAAGGACAAACATTTCCAAGACTATGAAGTACACAAGTATCTTCCTTGTGTAAGTAACTAAAACATAAAGTTTCACACAAAGAGTTGCTGTAGAAGTCTGAACTGAAGTGTTTCATGCAAGAAAGTCATCTTATACATCGTATTTTAGTAGTTCTCTGTCAGCTCCTGTTTTCTGCTCTTATCATAAAAACCTTCCTTCCTGCTATCTGGTAACCTTAGGAAGCTTATGCAAATAGTTGTTAGCTATCCAATAGAAGGAAATGAAGTGCTCTGTTGTCACTTACAATGTAGTTTACTTTTTCTGTTGAGAGGTCTGTAACATTATCACCCACACAGGGTAATGATCCAGTACCTCACACGTAAAATGGGCCATTAACTTCCAAAGGATCTAAAATAGGAGTGCTAGGCGTAGTATCTCATTACAGATTCAGTCTTACTGCCTTTTGTAGTGGTCCTGTCTATCTGTAGTATTTTACGTGTTAGGTGTAGGGCTTTGCATATGATTAGGAGACAGACATACACTCAGAGAAAAAGCAAAACTGAAGCTGTTAAGTGAGGGACATTGTGCCTGTCCTTAAGATGTGAATGAAGACAAGGTCCCTGGTTATGGATTTGGACCTATTTGGTGGTCCCTTTCTATTGCAGGTGTGTTGAATTTGATGATCTCAAAAGTTCTCTTTCAAACTAAAGCACTCTATGATTTTGTGATTCTGTGATTGCCACTAGTGAAGTGGTGAATGGCCTTTTCTGCTGTGACTGAAAAAGAGGTTCCAGAGAGCCACTAGCTTAGAAATCCCACCCAGAGCGGGATTATCTGCTACTGGGAGCTTCCCACTGAAGAAGTGTATTTCCATGCGTGGAAGGGGAATTGCACGATCATGCATTGCCACCCCATGGTCACCAAAGTACTGAGAGGTCTGAGCTGGCACACAAGTGCCCAGATGACACAGAAGCATTTAAGATTGACTGCTGATCAATCCCATCTGATCTGTGTTGCTGCTCCTGCTCAACTCACCCTTAGCCATGTATGGGAAAATCTTCCTGTGAAGCCATTGTAGATTTGGGTCTGCTTCATCCAGCATGGCTGTGAGCTAGTGTGTTGCATAGGCATGAGCAGAGAGCTCTGCACTGTGAAAGGCAAAGGCCTCTTCTGTGTTATCTTTTATTGACTGAAGCTTTCAACATGGTAGCCCATTTAATGTCTGGAAAAAATGTACAGCAATTATTACATGTTTAGGTGTTAGATTATCTTGATTTTTTTCCAGGACACATAACGATGCATATTTTTGAACATTCAGAAGGTCAGAGTTCAGAACAAGTGTGGGGTTTGGCCTTACATTGCATTCATATGCTTTTAAGTTGTGTGCTATAGCACTTTACAGAAGAGAGTGGGTGTTTAGAGAAATTCTAGAATAAAAAGACCTAATGATAATTAGTAAAAGGATTTCTTCTCACAGGACATAACTAAAAGCTTAATGAACTTTCTAGACTCTTAAACTTGGCACTTCTGCTGCTAAAGATGGAAGAAAAAAGTTGTTTGCATGTTCCTGCAACATAGGAATGTTATTTCTTTGTATGAATGACTGCAACATGCTCTTTCAGTTTTGACAGCTCCAGTAAAGCTGAACCTTACTCATCTGCATAATTTTATGGCAGTTCTCTGTAGCTGTCCATTCAGAAATGAGCCTGAGGAAGAGAAGACGGCTAGGGCAGAAACATTCATTTAATTTTGAATAGCTGCCTTATAAGAAAAGCCTGGGCAGGGCAGGACTGAGTGGAGGCATCATAAATGTCTCAGAAACATCTCAGTACGTACCACCATAATTCAATGTGGACTAGAAGAGAGGCTTGATGCGAGTTACAAGTATTCTTTCATGCACATATATGAGTGTATATGCATCTTTGTATAGATATAGACAGAATATTCAGTCTTCAAGAAACCAATAAATTGTAGAAACTTTTCTATACACCAATCATAGGAAGCCAACTTTTGTCAGCAAGACAGGTTTACCTGTACATAAGAGATTCACTATACATGTGTTGCTGGAAGGAAACACTGCTCACAACATGAAACTGAAGAAGAAAACTTCCTTTTACCATCTTCTCCATACCTGGGAGTTAGTCAGCTCGGCAACTGAACTGTAATTTCTCAAAATGAGCTTTGATATTAGCTGTGGGATGTTCAGATGTTCACTAAGCATTTCTGCTATCAAACAGGATCAGATATATACACATGAAGTGAGACTAGAAATACTTAGTACTCATGGAGTGCTTTTCACTCAGCATCACACAAGATATGAATGTTTCACTAAATGAGTTAAATGTAAAGGAGTGGCTATGGTAAGGCTCGGGGGCTTATTGACTGCCACAAGCTTGCAAAAACCCCAGTGTCATTTAGTGCTCTGTGCCTGTGCATCTAAGTGTATTTCCATCTATTTCACTGAACCACTGGACTTCTGATGCACCACATTCATCTGACATGTAATAAACACCATCAAGGTTAGCTTCATAGATTTAGTATTTATGCCTTCAAGAGTTTGATATTTTACTTAACGTACCCTCTCTTCTCAGTTCATCGTGATGTTTCAAATACCTGGAATGGCTGTCCTCAATGTGCTTTACTTATAGCTTTACTTATATTTCTTCTGTTCTTTGTGCCCAGCACAGCTCTTGTTTCACTTATAAAAACTTTGTTTATGCTTATTATATCTAGACCTACTTTTTCTCCATTCTTCATGACCAGAGGAATGCCTTTAGTTTGGAAAGCTTGATTTTAAGATGAAATGGGGAAACTAGGGGAAAAATTATGTAAGAAGCAGCAGACAACCAGAGCTAATTCATTGTTCTAAATAAAGACTGTTTATACAATCATTCTGAATGCTCTGTGCATTAAAGAGAAAACAGGCTACATATCTGTCCATTTCTTGAATAAAATTCCACCTGAAAATACTCAGGAGCTTATCATGAAACAGAGAACGATACAAAATATTAGGGTCTGGGAAGGGTAAATGTTTCCTTTTTGTGTCTGTGCATTTAATTTTCTAGTGCTTCTTAGTTTTGTCTTATTTCTGTACTTCCTCATGCTCTCTGTGGCCTGAATTAAAACTACCATTATGATGACTCGGTAAAATGAAGGAGCAAACAAATGAAGGTATTGAAGTGCCATCTGTATCTGAGCGCTTCACATTTTCAGCACATTCACAGCACTCTTAGGAGATTTAGAAGTTCTATTATCCCCATTTCATATATGGGAGGATGAAAACGAAGCTCAGATCCAGAATGCAATTTAAAGTGCAACAATTTCCAGCAATTTTACTGAAAGTTTTTCATGACTGCTGTACTGCATGTAAAGAATAATTTATAACTGAAATTCAACAAGAAACCCTTCATGGATGATTTCTAGCTTGAAACCGTTCCTGAAGAAGAAACATCACATATAGGATGCTTCATGATTGTGAAAAGTAAATAGCTTCTATAAATTAGAGACAAAAATTTTACAGAAGCAGTCCAATAAGTGAAGGCAAGGGGGAGGTCAGGAGAAACCATCTGTAAGAGTTCTGCACCTGCATTTCATTACAAGGCAAACTGAAATCAGAAAGTTGCTGCAGAAGTTAACATTCCTTGTGAGGTATATTCCTTCAAATTAGCTTGATTATTTTGTGCTGGATAACAAGTATGCTTTGGTGTCTCCTTGCTGTAACTCAAATGACTGCAGCTTAAATCAGGTAGTCATATATAGCATTTTTTTGTGAAGGAAAAATAAACAGACTCTTACTAAGCTTTGTATCTGAAATCAATCCTCTCAATTTAACTAACATTGAAAGAAGAATTGATTTTGCTGATTTCTCTCTGAAGCATAATTATATCGCATCTGTGTACTCTACTAGGAGAACTGGAACTAGTTCAGAAGCAAAGTGTCCTTTTTCAGTCATAATACCTCAAATAAAGTGTCTTTGACTCAGCTCAAATTAATGAAAACTCTGTTTTCAAGACTTGGAAATGTAAATTCCAAGAGGATCCCTGGAGGTCCTTTTGGTGAACTGATGTTGATCCACATCTGTATTTGCTGAGTTTTCAGCTTAAATATAAATATGATCTTCAAACCTAAGAGTAGCCATAAGCAAACTCGGGCAATTTGAACACTCATAATTGTTGAGACAGGATTGCATGGTGTGCAGTGCTGTTTCCCTCTTACACAGGGAAAGACAGATCTGAGGGAAATATTCTGATGAACAATGAACATTGTACTGACAGTAACTCACCACTTTAGGTAGAAAATTTAGAAGATATTGGCAGAGATGAGTTGACTTAGTCAATGGGCTGCCCAGGGAGGTGGTGGAGTCACCGTCCCTGGAGGTGTTCAAGAAAAGCCTGGATGAGGCACTTAGTGCCATGGTCTAGTTGACTGGATAGGGCTGGGTGATAGGTTGGACTGGATGATCTTGGAGGTCTCTTCCAAACTGGTTGATTCCATTCTATTCTATTCTATTCTATTCTATTCTAACAGACCAAGGGACACTTTTTGCTGGGAGCTGTCAGGTCAGAGTACATTGAGCTGCTGTTGCATTACCCTCAAATGGGTCTGAGCAGCTCTTTGGAGCAGACAGCTCGCTGCTCTGGCAGGCCAAACCTGGTTTCTTCATGCACAGAGCCAGTTACTGTCATAACTGGGCAGTCAGCTTGGCTACTACTGAGCTGAGCTTTTATGGTCGGCAATAATGGGAAGCTGAATTTGTTGCAGAAAGCCTAGAGACTCAGAGAATAGGAAAAAGCCAGAGATGGGATTTGTGCAGGCCACAGGAAGATGGCCTCTTCATATCAAGCTGCCCCAGGTTGAGACTATAGGGTCAAAAAATTTCTGGGGACTAGAAGATTGTTATTCAATCCCATAATTCTGCTATCTCTTTATCAACTCACAACAAGGTCGTCTCGCTCTCCTTCCCTCCTCCTCCTGCCCTGTGTGTGTGGCAGGAGCCACTTTATCGGGAAGAACATGTAAGCAGTAGGCCTGCAGAGGCTTGTTTAGGCCTCTTTGGATGGTAGAGGCATTGTGGGGGGAGGATTGGAGCACTGGGGAGTATTAGATTTAGGGTTTTTTTGGGATGGGGAAAAATTCAAGGGGGTTTGCCATGGATGGGGTAATTGCTTTATAATGTCTAGCTCTGTATTTTATCTCTCTAAATATCATTCTGTATTTTCTCTCCAATTTGATTTGA
>WAAF01016798.1:0-18489 GCA_013400475.1 Tricholaema leucomelas | reverse complement strand
TATAAAATTATCTTCACAGTCTGATTTACTAAATAATGCTCTCTGACTTTCCCATATATCTTTGTGTTGTTCTGCCATAAAACAAGATTAGCTGTAACCTAGACATAGTTTGTTTCTGGAGGAAGGAAAGAGCATCACAGAACCAGCGTTTTCAGCAACATCCAACTGTCAGAAATGCTTTCCTTTGCAGAATGGCCACAGCTGCTTTGAGCAGTAATCTTTATGCCCATTGAAATCTGAATTTCTTACTTTGAAAAGCAGTTTGGTTTAGCAAAATTGCATACTCAGGGATACTAAAGTTTCACAACATTGAAGTGTCTAAAATCTGAATAGGATTTTTTTTTTTCTTTTAAAAAGCAGCTTTCTTAAAAGCAGGGAGCAACCAAGGGTCAGAGAAGAGCATTTTGCAGTAAAAGCAGGCAAAGAAAAACTTTTCCACTTATGAAAATGCCCCATTTTCTACATCTCATGTCTTGCTTAAATGTGAATACTCTAAGTCATGAAAGGATTATAAAATGGCATAATATTTGAACTATATTTAATTTCAAGTATTTTGAACATTTCAGACTCTTGCAATGTGAAAACATTTGCACTCTAATATTTGGGTTTCCATAGAGAGAGAAAAGCCCTTCTTGTAATAACTAATCAAATAATTGTCCTGGTCATATTATTCTCCTAATATCTGTAACTGGCAGCTGCCAGATGAGGCAAATGTGTGTTGCAAGCTTGTGCAGTAATTCTTTTCTTTCCAAATGTCTTTATCAGACAATCTGAGTGATTCCTGCAAATTGAGAGCTACATTAAATGAGTAGTTGAAGTCACTTGCTGTTCATACTAATGACTTGCAGTATCTGTGTAGTGAGATATATTTCGAACATCCAGATATGTATCAGCATAGAGCTTCTCTGTGGGATAAATTGAAAACCCCACACTCCACACTTTTAAGAAAGCCTATAAATATTACATAAATCCTTTAGAAATAGCCTAACCATAATTAATTGATCTGATAATGAGATCAAGTTTTCCAGACCTTTTCCCTACACAGGACTGTAATAGAAACTACAAGTACAGCTGCACTTGCTAAGATGAAAGTTACAATCTCCATGTGCTATAAATCAGTGTCCTCCCCCCACCTCCTTTTCACAGACAAAATGCCAAAGTAGTGTTCAGTCAGACTTTTCCACCTCACTGCACCTTTCTGACCGTGATCAACAAGACCGGTTGCATAATAATCCATTCTGCTGCTCATGTGCTTAAACTGTGTATTTAGATGTTTTGCTGAGAGAGGCTTGTGTGACTATAAAATGCAAATAAAAGGGTTGAAGCCAACCCTCAGGGCCTTTGTCAGAGTTAATAAGAGTCATGCCATTTTTTTATTCCATAGGCTTTGTATCAGAATCTTAGATTTTAGCAAGTGGATCCTCAGGACCTGAGGGAAAAAGCGAATGTAACACAACCCACCGGGGAGGTTTCTCTTCTCCTCCTGGGACACATCAGCACTAAGGATATGAGTCAGATACAGCTTCCAGCAATCAGACCTGTCAAATGCAAGCCGTGTGTGTTGGGGTGTTCTTGTCTGACATTTCTCATGCTCGGGCCCTATGGGTTAACGTGGTAATTACCATATAAACAAAGACCGTTGTGATAGCTAAGCCTACTGATTATTGAGCGTCCTCAAATGCATCACAGTACCACACATCTTGCTTAAAAGCCAAGGTTTTCCTTCCCAGTAGTGTGACTTTCAGCAGGAAAATTGGCAGTTGCATTATTTTTTACAAAATAAGCGTGTCCCTGGAGAGTCATATTTTTCTGTCATGTCTGGAAACAGAGTGCCCTGTCACACTCAAGGGTGGGACTTCACCAGAGAGGCAACATGAGCCTAGCAGCCATTTCCTGAAGTTATATCATCCCAAACAACCAAATAAAAGATTCTTAATTTAATCCATTAAAAATGTTTAAGTAACCTGAAAAATTTCCAAAGCCAAGCCCCTTGACACCACCTCATATAAGGATGGACAGAATAAATAACTGTAACTGTTCTAAGTTTTGTTTCTCTGCAAGTGATATTATCTCATTCCCAGAAAATGGCAGACTTTCATTTTTCCATCAAAAAATAAAAAATAAAAATTATTATCTTGTTTTAAAGGATAATCTAATTTATTGTTAATGGTTTGAATCATTCCAAGGGTCAAAGGCATCTTTTACATCAATTTGCAAAAGCAAATTAATGTTTTGAAGGAAATGTAAAAGTCAAGTTGCTTGGGAGTACATTAAATTATATGCTAGTTAATGGTGTTAGAGAGATGGTTTAAAAATAAATTGCCCATAATACCTTTTAATAAAGGAGCTAAATGCATTTTTGTTCCCTGCTAAAAGCAGATGCCTATTTGGCACTGTTTTGAATCCCATTTGCCATGTATATTTTGATTAATACTGTGCTGGGTGATCTGCACTACTTGGTCTAGGTTCAGTAACCTCACTGTAAAATAATGAGCCTTAAAGAATAAAAAAAAAAATACATTAGCTATAAACTTTTATGTTCTGAGAGGCTCTGAACATATTTAGACAAAACTCAAAAATTGAAAAAAGAAAAAAAAGTGAAGGTTTCCCCCAGTATATTTGATCGAAAGTGAAACCCACACCTCTCAATTTGTTTCTAGCTTTTCAACTGAGCTCTGAAAACTGGACAAGACATCGACCCTTGGCAGATGTTCTCTGTAAATACCTTTCCTTTGAGTTAGCTACCTTGCGAAAACCCCAGTCTTAAGGGAGCTTATGGCTGGCAACTGGGATGCAGCCAATAGCGATGAGTTCGTTTGCTAAGCAGTCTTCAAAAAAAGGTCCAGCACTCATATTTTATGAAATATGTAATGTGATTTACCCAAGGTTGTCAAAAGAGATGAATTTCAGTCAAATGCAGGGTAATAAATAGTAGTATGTGCTGCATATAGTTGACTTATAACCCTTGGCATTTTGAAACAAAATTCTTTTGAAGAATTCATTTTATACGTCATAAACTTTCCTATTGTTTTTCCTGTTTTGACTGTCTTTGTCATCAGATTTCTTGTGGGAAGTTATTTCTGATAACTGTAAATGAAGCAATATTTTCAAGAATATTTATATAGGTCTCTATTTCCGTGGTGTTCTCGGAATAAGAAAGTTAGTAGTGTAGAAAAATAGCCTGTTTCATTAAATTGAAACCTAGGAGGGAAAAAAGAGACAATAAGGTAATGTATATGTGAGCCCTCTTTTTATTATCATTATTATTTATTTAATGATTATAGAAAAACCTTTTCCAAGGTTGAAAGTTATTTGTTTTCATGACATCCCGATGTTGTTTTGAGGAACAGGGTAATTTAGGGGTTGTATTGTTGTTATTGTTATTATTATAAATGCTTTGTGATAGAATGCAAAGTACATTTATTCAATCATTTATACTTACTTTAAAGTAAGTGTAATTAAAAACTTGTATTATATAATGGTATATCCATTTAAAATCCACTGTCTTAAATTATATATATGCAGTCATGAATCCTCAAGTGTGAGTAAAATGTATGTCTTTTACTGCCATCCAAAGCACCTCAGTTTGGGCTTTGTTAACACCATCTGCCTTTTAAAACGATAACCAGTTTTTGGCAAGGTGTGTCTCAGGCTGATGAACCTTAAGGTGAGTTTGTGACCTTCTGTAAAATTACAGTCATATTTTGACATAAACTCCAGTTTCTCAGAAACCTTCCAGGAAGCTTTCTCTTGTAGTCTGACTGAAACATATCCCTGACCATGGCAGTGGCCAACAGAGGATCCTGTGGAGAGCCTCAAAGCCCTTTAAACATGCGGTGTGTCTGCCTCAGCTTTTAACAATCTGTGTCTCAATGAATCCTTCAAGGACTGGTATCTTAGAATAGAATAGAATCAACCAGGTTGGAAGGGACCTCCAAGATCATCCAGTTCAACCTATCATCCAGCCCTACCCANTATATTTTTTTTTTTATATATATACTAAAAAGTGATATAATGGAATCACAGAATCCTTTTGATTCAAAAAGAACTTTAAGACCAAAAGAAGGCCATGGAGCAGATCGCCCTGACTGTCAGTAAGCACCTTATGAAGGACAACCAAACAATCCTGTCCTGTCAGCATGAGTTCATGAAGGGCAAGTCCTGCTTGGCAAACCTGATCTCCTTCTATCACAAGATGACTTGTCTCAGATGAAGGAGAGGCTGTGGATTTACCCACATAGTCTTTGACACTGTTTCTTACAGCAGTCTCATGAAAACAATGGTTGGTCATGACAGAGTATCCTCTGATGGGTAAAAAATTGGCTATGGACAGATTCAAAGTGTGGTGATGAATGGAGTTAAATCCATGTGATGGCTCTTCACAAATAGTGTTCCTCAGGGCTCAGTATCAGGGCCACTTCTGTTTAACATCTTTATCGATGATCTTGATGAGGAGTTAGAGAGCACAGTCCCTAAGTTTGCAGATAACACCAAATTTGATGGGAATGGTGATCTGCTTGATAGTAGGGAAGCTCTACAAAGTGATCTGAACAAGCTGGATCAATAGGACAAAGATGTATGAATTTCAACATGCAAATTGCAGAGTTCTGCACTTGGAACATAACAACCCCATGGAGCAATACAGGCTTGGAGAACGGTGGCTGAAAAGCTGTCCAGTGGAAAGACACCTGATATATTTGTTTGACAAGTGATCAAATATGAGCCAGCATATGCCCAGGCAGCCAAGAAGGCCATCTGAATCCTAGCTTGTACTAAAAATATTGTGGCCAGCAGAACCAGGGTGTTGATCGTGCCCCTGTACTCGGCAGTGGTAAGGCCACACCTCAAATACTGGGTTCAGTTTTGGGCCATTCACTCTAAAAAGGACACTGAGGTGCTAGAGAGTGTCCAAAGAAAGGAAATAAAGCTGGTGAAGAGTCTGGAGAACAGGGCTGGTGAGGAGTGGCTGAGCAGACAGAAAATTGGGATTGTTTAGTCTGGAGAAAAGGAGGCTGAGGAGAGATCTCATTGCTCTCTACAACTCCCTGAAAAGAGAGTGGAGTGAGGTAAGGGTTGGCTTCTTCTCCTTAGTATCAGGTGATACAAGTAGAAATGGCCTGAAATGATGCCAGTGGAGGTTTAAGTTGGATATTAGGAAAAAAATTATTTACTGAAAGAGTGGTGAGGCATTGGAACAAGCTGCCAAGGGGAGTGGTGGAGTCACTGTCCCTGGAGGTGTTCAAGAAATGTGTGGACATTGCACTCTGGGACATGATTCAATGGCCGTAGTGGTGTCAGGAAGGATGTACAGTTATATATAAGGACAAGTTTTATAGAAAAATTTGAAGGGACGATTTTTTTTTTCACATGTTCAGTTTGCAATGCAACAGCAGTGCAATGATTCACCTTTCTAGATAGAGAGGCTCCAGCCAAAACAAGTTCAGACATTTTTTAATATAACCCAAAATAATGAGTATCTGGTCAGAGTGGCCTCTCAGTAATGCTTGCAACCATTGCTCAGGTAATATTGAACCTTATCATACTAAGCTCAAGTCAGAGTCAAGGAAGAAAAGAAGCATTTTTAGGAAGCATTTCCTCTGAGCTATTTTCAACATGCAGCATGGCATTACAATAATCAAACTCTAAAATTGCTTACATGAATGATAAAGTAAGAACTGAGGACAAATTCAACTGCAGAAGTCTGCATTTCTCCCCTGATGCCAACATAGTATGAAAAACATTGATCCACTCAGAGTCTTTAATTTCTGTGTTCTTTTAGTGTAAGAAACAAAAGAATATATTAAAGAAACATGGTGGAGGTTTTTTCCTACACTTAGAAAATGTGCATTCTCATAACCATAAGCTGGAATAAAGTGAGCTGATGCTGCTTAAATAAAACAGTTAAAGATTCAGATGCAGAAGACAACAATTTTCCTGAAACACTAGATGCATTAAACAAATAGCCCGTGTTCAACTTCTAAGATTCATCAGTTTGGAAAGAGATTGTAAGGTCAGATGCAAGTGTTCTCATCATTCAACCTGTTTTTTCTGGCACTGATGTTCAAATTCACCCAGCAGCTACTGGAAAAGTACTGTGACTTTGGAGTTATTTCGGATCAGCAAATGTGCGAAGCTTTTACCTGGTTAAATTGCTCATGTTTTGCAGAGGAGTCTGAGAAATAACATCAAAATAAATGGTCTTGGGTGGATCGATGGTTTTCTTAACATGTTGGTACCAGAGAAGAAATGAAAAGTTCTGCATATGATCTGCCTATCCTTGTTTTATGGTTCATGGAATAATGTTTCCCCACTTCAGACAGGGAAATACTATGTAACATTTTAGTGGGGGTACTAGAAACTTGAAATTGGCATTTAAGGTAAAATGGACTCCCAGGTTTAAAGAATTAAAATGAGGAAATGAAGGGGAAGGTTGGTTGGTTGTTTGTTTTCCTTGATTTCAAACATGTATTTTCAGTAAAGGGTATATATTTTATTTCAAGCAATTAGTAATATGGAATAAAATCCTTAAATAGGACAAAGCAAATTTGGAGATAGAAGTCCAAAGCATATCCCATAAGAGGTATGATTTGGCAAAAGCAATTTAATTTCTTGGTTGCTATTCAGTTTGTAAATCAGGACGCATCTGACACTTCTCCGTGTATGAGGGCCCCTGCAGACCTCAGCTGACTCTCCAGGGCACCACAGCCAGCACACCTTGGGCAGAAGTGGAAGATGCTCCCTGATGCATAGGGGAACATGCACAACCAGCTGAGGACTACTGCTCAGCCAATGGTATTCACCTTTCTAGGGCACCTCCATTGAATAGGTTCTCTGCGTCTTCTTCTGCAGAAAAGGAAAATGTGGAGTTTACAAAGTTCCATCTCTACCACAAGGCTTCTGCACAGAGTTATTTCAGAATCAACACCACAAGTATAATCACATCGTTTTGTCCTCAAGTGAAATTACATGTCTTTAAAACAGGTATTACTTAACTAACAAATCATTTCAAGTCTTTCATATAACAAAGGATTAGGAAAAAAAAAAATTACACCTAATTTTATTTCCATCTGATTTATTTTTCCTCATTGAAATGATCTGAATATGAATGTTTTCCAAACTGCTCTTCCTAGCAGTTCTAATAATTAAATTATGTTAGCAAATCTGGCAGCATACAAATCACTGTTGAAATGGAAAATTTCGTACCAATCTCTTAAAAACTCTTCAAAGGTAACCTTAAAAGGATTATGATTTTTAAAAGTATTTCAAGCACAAACTCTGCCCTTACCCCTGTGATCTGTAGGAAAATACAGAAAGATCAGCTTCAAAACTCCTGTATTATGTCAGATATGTATGGACGAATGCCTATAAAGTGGATTTATTTATATGAAAATTCATATATAGATATATATAATTTATGCATGCAGTTAAAATATGGTGTAAAAGCTCAGTCTGTTTTATATATATATATTATATTGCAATATAGATATACACACATATATTTGCATATACATACCAAAATACATACATATATTTCTACTTTGAAACCTGTAAAAAGATGAACTTTAGAAGGTGATATCAAGAAGATATTCTACTATTTGAATTTATCTTTCTTTAATGGTTTGCTGCAAGCACGTTGTCTGACATGCAAAGAGAGGCAGTAAATTATCAGACAGGATGGCTTGACTGTTGCAAATGAGCCTCTGCTCTAAAACCAAATACGTGTGAAAAGTCAAGCTATGTAACTTTTTTTATTAAGAAAAGGGTGAAAAAAGCATCCTAGAGCTACTTTTTTAAAACAAAAATCTTACTGGTGACCCCATTTACCTAAATTAAGTACCATTTCCATTTTGTGAAACTCTTAAAACAGGAGATTTACAAGGACAAGATAAGAGGACTGGCAGATGTTCTGTGATTCATTCATTTGAAGGGAAGGGCATTTGGAAATGGCACTGGCACAGAATGACATTTGGAATAATGGCCTGTGATTCTGTTGGCACTTTTAGTGTTAAGCAAGTGATCTGCAAGGTAAAGTGGATTCACAGTCAGAGTCAGCACCAGTGCACAGGTCGCCCGTAAAAATAGAAGATTCCATTATTCTTCAGGCTCCCCAGAGGGAGCAAGGTCTCCAGCATCATTACCAGGACTAAATCTGACTTTTCTACCTCCCCTAATTTCCTCCTAGTAATTATAGGTCAAGCACTCTTTTGTAAATTATAAAACCTTTGTTCTTATCAAAAATGAATAGCTGGGAAAAAAAAAAATTATAGAGAGAGTCCTAGGAAAAAAATTTCAATTAGAAAACCAAGCTAATTTGGTATGACCAAAGACTGTCAGGCATTCTGACAGTGCTCTATTATGCAGTCATTTGGGCTCTTTCAAATTAGTTATGTTAATGTCCTGTGAGTGAATGTAACACTTGGATGGGACAAGATTTCTGCAATTAATTTCTGCAGTCAGTGGAGAGACAAGCAAATTTATTTTCCCCCTCTCTGGGAATTGGTAGTGGAGGGTGTGAGGTAGAGAAAGTGCATTTAGGAACAGAGTACAAGCTAAACACAAGCCCTAAATAAAGCAGAAACAATGGGAGCCAATGCCTCCTCATTCATTCAATTGACAATGTTTTGCAGGTTAAACCTGTTTTATTAATTATGTTTGACATTTCCTTAATTAGTTTCATTTACACCAAATCAATCCCTACTGCTGTATGGCATCATTTATCATTTTGAAAAATTTGCATACTGAGTGCTGACTTTTTCTACTTAATTATACATTAAAAGTGTCAAGCGTGCTTGCTGCCTGGCATTATCTGCGCCAGAAAGGTTTGTGGCTGGACTGTGATGGTATTAATCATTAAGAGCCCCCAAGTGCTGCTGGGTAATATCTGGGGAGTAGAGTGGCTCTCATTTTAACGCTAGAGAGCAGAAGTGCTTCTGTAAAATGACCCAAAGCAAAAACAAAATAAATGACCTAAAACATCCGGTCTACTGTAATGCTTTGCTCTTTTTGGTGGAAATATGCTCTGGGAAAACAATAATAATTTTGAGAGTGTTTGCTGTTAACTATTAGCCTCCTGCATGCTGAAGATGCAGAGACAGCTCCTCAGGATAGCTGATGTGTTGTCTGAATGGGAAATGTGACATTTCAGTTAAATGTATATTGATGGCTGAGTAACAGACCAACCAAAGCACGCACATATCAGCTCCCTCTGGTTCTTCAGTATTTGGGATTCAGAATAAAACACAACCAGGAGTTTCCTGTCATAAACCCCAGAATTTAAGTAAATCTTCTGCAATAAACAACCGATTTTTGCATAAGTGGTTATGCCACGTTTTCCAGGTTGTTGGAATGGAACATAGTTCCAGACACAAATCAAACAGAGGAGTAGGATGGAGTGCACACAGCATCACATTGGTAATCTATCTGTAAGTACCTATAATCCAGCAAAGGTATTTCAGCCACAAATTAGCTGAGAGTCTGACAACTCACAGGTGCACTTTCACACTCAGAGCAGCAGCTGTTTTTGAACAGCTTTAACTACTTATCAGCAGTAGCTCTCAGAAATGCTCTTTCTCTCCCAACAGTTGTGCTCATCATTTAACTCCTTCTGAGACCCCATGAAGACCCTTAGCCAGCCTGATCATTGACTGAATCCCTTACATTTATCACATGTTCTCTTTTCTTCCTTATACCTAGTCAGGACCTGGGCCAAAAGACTGATGCAAGGTTACCCACAGCCAGTTTAGCTCCTGTCTTTGACAACCAGTTGCAAGAAGGTAAATAGACCAGCAAAGCAAATGCAAAAAAAACCTCAGAGTTCAAAATTATTTCTGGAGCAGTGTTATATATTTTGTTTTACCAAATTCTCAGTTTTGTTAGAGTTTTTAGTGACATTACATAAGCAATGTATTCTGAAAAATCACCCAAAGTGCACTTTAGCAGCTGGACGCTTCTGCTTGCTCTCCCCAGTCATTATCCACTCCAGTTAAAGGGCTGGTAAATATATTCGTATATATGTATATATTTCTGTGCACTTTTTGGTCTTGCAGGATGTCTGCTCTGAAGGACACAGTCTTTGCTGAGTAGAGAGTGAAATCACCACACAAAGATGGAAGGACTAAGCATGGCAACAAAGGCAATTTTTAGTGAGGAAGCTTAGAAATACATGGACACGTCTTCTACCAGCCAGAAACCACGAGTTCTAAAGCATCCTATTACTAACTGTCACAGGATTTATTCCTCCTGTCTGCCCTCCTTTCCTTCTCATCAGCCCAGAGCAGAATCACCCTCAAGCAGAGAATCGAGTTGGAGCTTGGTGTGGGTAAGAATGAATTTGAAAACCAAGTTCTTGGTCAGCATGGGTCATCACCACCAAGTAAATCTTCTTTGGACATCAACCATTCTGTTTTCCACTTCTTTTGTAATAGGCTGTTTTCAGAGGCTATGATACTGATGAGACTGCCATCACCCTTCCCGGCAACCAACCATGTGCTATGCATGTCCATTATTAGCCCAAATAAGCAAAATTTGTCCAGAGGAGGGCCACTGGCATGATCAGAGGGCTGGAGCACCTCTCCTGTGAGCACAGACAGAAAGAGTTGGGGCTGTTCAGTCTGGAAAAGAGGAGGCTCCCAGGTGACCTTCTTGTGGCCTTTCAGTACCTGAAGGGGGCCTACGAAAAAGCTGGGGAGGGACTTTTCAGGATATCAGGGAGTGACAGGACTAGGGGGAATGGAGCAAAGCTGGAGATGGGTAGGTTCAGGCTGAACATGAGCAGGAAGTTCTTCACTATGTGAGCGGTGAGAGCCTGGAATGCGTTGCCCAGGGAGGTGGTTGAGGCCCCATCCCTGAAGGTGTTTAAGGCCAGGCTGGATAAGGCTCTGGCCAGCCTGATCTAGGATAGGGTGTCCCTGCCTATGGCAGGAGGGTTGGAACTAGATGATCGTTGTGATCCCTTCCAACCCTGACTGATTCTCTATGATTCTATGAAAATTTGACTTCTGTTTGATCTCTTTTTTTTTTCCTGTCTGGCACTCACATGTCAGTAGAAGCATTTGTAGACGCTCTCAGGCACATCTGCTCACCCTGTACCTGCCACTCAGGAATGCCGAGGATATCACACACAGAATCACAGCATCACAGGATCACAGAAGGTTAGGGCTGAAAGGAATCTTGAAAGCATCTAGTCCAGCCCCCCTGCCTGAGCAGAGTCACCTTTACCAGATCACAAGGGAAAGACACAGGAAAGAAAAAAAAAGTCTGTTTCATATGGGAAATGCTAGCAGCAAGGGAAAGGCTCAGCCATGTAACTGCGTGACAAACAAAAGCAGTAAATATGTTCAGAGGACCCCGGAAGTTGAATATGGTCTAGGTATCAGTGTCACACAGTCCAGCGCCTGCTCAATGCTTAAGGGAGTAGGAGCAAAGATATTTTAGACTACTAGAAAGGTAAGCATACAGATGTTGTGGTCTCACACAGCCACAAAAGGAGATCACCCTAACCCTTGCATTTAACTCCAATGATCCACTCCCATCCAATTCAACTTCATTGCTTGTAGGGCTGGAGAAGGATGATGAAGCGTGCAACAGTCTCTGTGCTCTATGTGAAAGATTTGATGATAGTTTCATTCAGACTCTACAGGAAAAGATGGAAAGCTAACTGTCTTAAGGTAATATGGTCCCTGTCAGTTCTCCAGACTATACACTGTGGTTTCTAACAGCACCTGTATAGACATACCCAGTGGTGCTCACAGTCATGGAAGCACACTGTAATTACATTTCCAAGTGGTCTTTGCAGGGTATCTGTGAAAAGGATGAAGACAAACTTTTTGCAGTGGTGTCTAGCAACAGAACAAGGAACAATGAGCACACACTGAAACCCAGGAGGTTGGAGGATGGAGTCCTCAAGCAGGGATCTCATTCTCTGGAGAGATTCCAAACTTGCCAGGACCCTTGTGATCCTGCAGAACCTACAGTGAATGACCCTGTGTTCACAGCAGGGTTGGACTGGATGATCTTCAGAGGTGTTTTCCAAATTCCATCATGCTGGCATTCTGAGATTCTGTGATCTCATCTAACCTCGTGTTAACTTCAAAGACATCTGTGATTGCCTAGGGCCCTGTCCAGCCCTTCCTGTGCCACGTGCATTGTGATTTCTCATGGTGACCAGACAGTTTTTCAAGTAGACTAGTGTCCTATTTATTCCATGCAATACTGATTACTTTTGGCTAAAGCCAAATAAAATGGCTAAGCAAGTATCTATTCCTATTACATAATCCATAAACTGCTCAGAAACTGGCCATGAGCTGATGACACATCTGATGCACTGAAGTTGAGTGTACATAATGTAAGCTTACTAGTCTTTCATGTCTCAGTCATGATTACAGCTGTGACAGACGCCTTCACTACAAACCGAGCAATCACCAATGAACCATAAGTGACTTACGTGGCAGATTTCCAGAGAGCAGTGTTCACCACCCCTGCCTGCTTCTTGAGGGATGCATGGAGCTTCTGCCGCAGCAGAAGCAGCTCATCTTTGAGGCTTGTTAGCAGAAAAGTGTACTGCATTTGAGCTTATTTTCGCACATCACAACTGACTTGGAAATGCACTGACATAGAGGAACTCAGGGTGAGCTGCAGGATTTGATACGTCAAGGATTAGACTTTAACAGCAGTACAGTGGTCATCTGATATTTCACTTATAATTATGGACATTTTGACATATACACATCTTACTCCTTAAGAGACCTGAAAGAGTTAAAAAACATTACCTATTTTCTATGCGATACACCAGCCATGCCTGCATTCATGTCAGAACCCAAACTTACAGTGTTTAATATTCAAGTTCATTTTCAAATGCTTGCCCATTAACATAATATATACTATTTTGCAAGCCTGGTCAGAGAAATCTGTAACTAAATAATTTTCAAGTTTCCTTCATATCCAATGCATTATATGCAGTGTGAAATTATTTTCCCACTCTGCCCTTCATAGAGGAGCCGGAGAGCACTACACAAGCACGCGATATTGTTGTAAGATGTAACACAGGCTTCAAAAGTTACTATATGCATCTGCATGATCATAATAATGATATCTAAATGACCATTTAATTGTCTGTTTTACGTTGTCCTTCCTATGTCATCACAAGGTAAGTACTGAAAACCTGCAAGACAAGAAATATATGAATGCTAGAATTAATTTTTTTGTGAAAACCTTTCTTTCTCATGGTTCTGCAGCATAAAGCTTCTCAGTCCAAATTCTCCTGTGAGTATACCAACTGTATGTCAAAGTTGTGAGACGCATAAACATAAAAGAAGAGAAGAATTTAGGCCATGCTTAATTCATAAGTAATTTTTGTTTACACAAAAAAATCTAATAAAAATTTAATGAGAAAATCAAAGATGGAGAGCCTGAGAAACTCATACCACAAAACTAGGAGTTGCCCAATCACGCATGTAGTGGATTAGAATCTGAACTCTGATGAGTTTATCAGTGAGTTCAATAGGTTTAAAAAGCCTTTTCCAGCATAATCAGAGACTGTCCAGAGCAGACTTGCCTTCTGTATGGAAACTAAGCCCCCAGAAAAGTCTTATTTTTACTGAATTATCTTTGAGATTCAAAGAGATTCTAAACTAAAAGATCAAGGTAGGTAATTGGTGATGCTATGGTATGCAAGCACATAAAAATAAACCAACTCTTCAGAATTTAGAATTATACTTTTTTATATCAATACTAATTTGCACTCAAATAAAATAATTTGAATTTCTGAATATTTCATTTCCAAAAATGGTTAAGTATGTTTTTGTCAGTTCATCAGAATCTTTTTTTTTTTCTTTTACAGTGAGATTCAAGTTAAGCTACCACAGAAATTTCTAATAAATATATAAAAGACATTTTTTTAATCAAACTGGCATGGGAATAACCACTGGAGACATACTTCTAGTGTGTCTTATTTCAGCTGTGCACATTGGTGAGCTCAGCTACAGCATACAGTCAAACATCATGAAATTTTATTCATAATAAATGTTTATGCAGTGATTTTCAAAGTAAAATACACTCCCAGATCTAGATCTTGCTGCATTCCTAGGATCTAGATTAATTTAAGAACGCCAGTAATTCCACTATACTGGAACACAAGTATTTAAATGTTAAATACATACTAGAATTTACCTCAGCAGAGGTACTTGCACTGGTAAGCCCTCACAAGATCAGTCTTAAAAATCTGTAAGTACATTAAATCATTTGTCCCCATTGAGCATTAAATCTCTTGTCAGTTGAGTATTTTTTAATGAATACACTTTTGAGTTTTGTCATCATTTGGATGACTCAATTAACACAAAGTCACCTCCCCCACCTTTACATGCCAGTGAATTCCAAAGATGTCCAGAGAAATAATCTTTCCTAAAAGTTCCTCAAGACTGGAATAAGCACAATAATTTTAACAGAAATATGTAAGCAAGCTTATTTCATAATTTCAAAGAAGCAATAATTGCAAAGAAGTTATTTCTTCTGACTGTAGGTGAAATAATTTTTTTTTTCTCCATCTTTTATTCTTAAAAACCTTATTCCCAAAAAGTAAGATTCCAGAATTAATACATAGGTCAGTTAGTCACACAGTATTATCTATTTTCTTTTTGGTCAACTTTTGTCTCTAGAAATCAGTGTTAACTAAAATAAAAATCAGTTTACAGATGTTGTTGAAATGTTGTTTACAAACATCCCTCCTAGCTCTTTTCTTGCATCAGTCCTATTACAAGTTTAGCAATTTCCTTTTTTTCCTTAAAACAATTAAATTATAAGAAAGACATGAAGATTTCTTTTAATAACTATGTGAAATATTTAATGCCCATAGTTTTACTTCTTGTAGTAATTTTGTTGCCTTACAACTTCACTTAAAAATCGAATTCTTTGATTATTCATCATAATTTCTAACAGTATTGATCCTTTTCAGGATTCATAGTTTCTCAAGCATAAGTGTTACTGATATTTCTCACCTAATCCGATCAAGTGATGCACGGAACCAGCTTCTTGGAGTCATATAGCACTTTTACAGTCATACCATAGGCTCCACCACTGACTTTTAATAGCAAAACTTCACCTTTTTCCACTTGCCTCATGTGATGTTCATCAATACAATGACAGACTCATAGATAACCTGTATAAATGCATTGAGAAGATAATCATACCAAGGAATCCTGAAAAACAAGTACAAGTTGTCCTTCCAAGTCTACAGGTCTATAGGATGCATTCCTTTATACTCCTGGGCAAAGTACCAGGGGGTACTGGTAGATAGTAGCTGAACATAAGCCAGCAGTGTGCCCAGGTGGCCAAGAGAGCCAATGGCATCCTGGCCTGTATCAGGAACAGTGTTGCCAGTAGGACAAGGGAGGTTATTCTGCCCCTGTACTCAACACTGGTCAGGGCACACCCTGAGTACTGTGTCCAGTTCTGGGCTCCTCAATTTAAGAGAGATTTTGAGATACTGAAACCTGTCCAGAGAAGGGCAACAAGGCTGGTGAGAGGCCTGAAACACAGACCCTATGAGGAGAGGCTCAGGGAGCTGGGGTTGTTTAGCCTGGAGGAGGCTCAGGGGTGACCTTGTGGGAAAATTTTCTCCCTAGCAGGCATGAGCTGGTAAACATCAGAGCTCATGCTGGGAACTGTCCTTGGCTGTCTTGGGCTCAGGAAACCAAGCTGTAAATAATGAGCACCCACACACAGCTGCAGGGGGCTGAGCTTGCCATCCNGGACCAATACCTAGCAAGCAAAACTTCCCGGCATGACCTCACTGCTCTCTACAACTATCTGAAGGGAGGTTGTAGCCAGATGGGGGTTAGTCTCTTCTCCCAGACAACCAGCAATTGAACAAGAGGACACAGTCTCAAGTGGTACCAGGGGAGGTATAGGTTGGATGTTAGGAGGAAGATCTTGACAGAGAGAGTGATTTGCCATTAGAATGAGCTGCCCAGGGAGGTGGTGGAGTCACCATCCCTGGAGGTGTTCAAGCAAAGCCTGGATGAGGCACTTAGTGCCATGGTCTGGTTGATTGGACAGGGCTGGGTGTAGGTTGGACTGGATGATCTTGGAGGTCTCTTCCAACCTGGTTGATTCTATGATTCTATGAAATGCTGAAGAACTCCAAGCAATGTTCTCACCCATGGATCATTATGAGAAAGGTAGATGATGTGAGTGTATGTGCAGGCAATTCAGGAGGCTACTTCACAGAGGTTGTAAGATAGATCGAGACGGTCAGGATATCTGTTAAGCACAAGTATGAAATACAAGACCTTTTGGATGCTACAAGCTTAAATATAAAGTGGTTTTATAATTCAAATTGAAGAAAAAATGTGGAATTATTAACTTAAAAGTCATCTAGTCCAACTTCCCTGCAGTCAGCAGGCTTATCTGCAACTAGAACAGGCTGGTCTGAGCCCACATCCAACATGACCTGACGTGGTTACAGAGATGAGACAGAAGGACAGACATGTCATCATATAATAGATATTTTCAGAGGGACAAGTAGAATTCCCAAGTCTTCAAGACACAGAAAGCAGTGCTTTCTAGAAGTATGTGATGAACTCTGAATCTCAAGAGGCAGAACTGACCTGAGGCTGTCTCTCCACTAGGAGAATGATCCTTTATCTGACCTTCCTACGATAGTCCTGCCAGAAAAGCAGGAACACAAAAAAGAAAAAGACAAATATATTTTTCTCAACTTGTTGGTTTAAATAAATAAAGCTAATACAAAGAAAGTATAAATAGCCCATTGAAGAAGGGTTTTTTTATCTGTTGCAGATAGGGGTGAAATGAAGGGAATTTTAAGTACTGCTTAAGAAATAACACTTCACAGAAGCAAAAGAGCCAAATCCTGTTTGCTTTGCTAAAGTTCTCCCACTGACAATGGAACTGCTTATGGATGAATTTTATGTTTTTTTTTCACTATGCAAGGAAAAGACACAAAGTCCTAAGAATACTCTCCTTTACTGTTAAAAACCTCCATGCAAGTGTAGAGTTCAGTCTGCATGAAAGGGAATTGGAAGGTAATGATGGATCCTCAGCTCTGAAAAGCATTTCATAGCTTTTGTGGATCAAGATCCAAGAAGGAAGGGGTTGAAACGTAGCAGAAATAGAAGGGGGAAGATAAAAAAAAAAAAAAGCTTCAAAGGAATTATCTTCACCTTTAAAGGGGCACTTGAAGTAATTTTGGTTTAAGGCCATTAATCAAATTCTATTAGACCAGTAATGCTCTTCTCAAGTAGGTGAAATCTTAGTTAAAGGAAAAAATTTGAATTTTGAATAAAGTATGATTATGTTTTATTAGATTGTAAGATCACTGTCTCATTTTTAAACTGGACAGTTAGAAGAAGGCTATTAAATCTGCATTTGTTCACTTAAGGAGCGGGTGGGTTTTTTAAGGTGCTTTGATTGTTTTGAATTCAGCAAGAAGTTCAACCAAGTCTAGCTCATTACCTGGCTTAATGATTCTCTTTGCAAATAGTTTGCTTTTGTGAAAAACCTTGGGCATTTTTCTGCCTGCATCACAGGTCCATTAACTCTGCAGTCTTTTAGACACTCAAAGTGTACCAACAGCTCACCTTTAACAAAGGTCCAGTGGTTAACACCAAAAAACAAAAACCCACAACAAAACAACAAAAAAAAAAAAAAAAGAGAAAAAGAAAAACCAACCAAAAAACCCAACCCAAACCAAACATAACAAAAATAAAAGAAAACAAAACAAAAAAATCCCCAAACACGACCATGTCTGAACTGTTCCCCAGTAACAGAGATTCCTGGATGACTTAAAACAATAATCCACAAAACACTCAGAAAATAAATTTTACTAGAGACTTTGTGTAGGAAAGAATCACAGAATCACGGAACACAAGGAGTTGGAAGATCAAGTCCAACACCCCTGCCAGAGCAGGATCACCCGGAATAGGTTACAGAGAAAGGCATCCTCACACAGGTTTTGGATGTTTCCAGAGAAAGAGGCTCCACAACCTTTCTGAGCAGCCAGTTCCAGTGTTTTGTCATGCTCACAGTGAAAGAGTTTTCTTTATGTTCACATGGAACCTTTCACGGTCCAGCTTACACTTGTTGCCACTTATCCTGTCATTGGGCATCTCTAAGAAGAGCTGGGCTAAGTTCTCTTGACACTCACATCTTTATAAACATAAATGAAGTCACCCTTCAGTCTTGTCTTCTCCAAGCCAAAGAGACCCAGCTCCTTCAGCCGCTCCTCAGAAGGAACATGTTCCACTCCCTTCAGCATCTTTGTGGCTCTGCAGTGGACTATTTCAAGCCCTTCTTGAAGAGACATTTTTTCTAGCTTTTACCCATGCTTATCTTTCATGTTGAGTGCCACCAGAAATATTATTTAAGGATACCATTTTTTTTATGTTGTTGAAAACCTGCCTTTATAATCCTGCATTTCACTATTTTCAGATCTTTGAAACTGAAGGAACAATGGGATGAGATTTAACAAGGCCAAGT
>WAAF01016789.1:0-22465 GCA_013400475.1 Tricholaema leucomelas | reverse complement strand
AAGATCCCTTCCCACTCCATCCCAATGCCCTGCCAGGCTCCTCTCAGTCCTTCCCAGTCCCTCCCAATCCCTCCACTCCATCCCTGAGCCTTTCCCACTTCCCCCCCACTCCCTCTCAGTCCCTCTAAGTCTCCTCCCACTCCTCGCCAGTCCCTCCCCATCCCATCCCACTTCCCACCTCTCCCTCCCGTTCCCCCCCCCGGCTCTCCCACTCACTCACAGTCACCCTGGTCTGGCAGGGGACTGGGACATGCTGGGAGATACTGGGATGGACTGGGAAGGACTGGATTGGGACTGGGACGCTCTGGGAGAGGACTGCAAGGGAATGGGACAGAACTGAGGACTGGGAGGGGACTGGGATGAGGCCTTTCCCAGTCCAACTCCAGTCCCTCCCAGTCCTTTTCCATTTCCTCCCAGTCCTCTGTCAGTTCCACCCAGCCCCCTCCCAATCCTTCCCAGTCCATCCCACTAGCTCCCAGTATATTCCAGTCCCCTACTATGTCCCTCCCAGTCCCCCCCGCCATGCCATTCCAACTACCTTTATTTCCATTTCTCTTCACACCCTGTGTTGTGCCCCGTGGCAGTAAGGTTTTATGTTCATGCTTCCTAAATCTTTGTATTTGTTCCATGATTCAGAAGAGCTAATGGGAATGTTTAGCATCCCTAGCTCACAGTGATTTACAGTGTGCTGTGTTAGTTGCATACTCTTAGACTTCTCGCAATGACAGTGACACATCTTTTAAGCTGCTCAGTGATGCTTCCCAAGACAAACAGGCATATCTTGGAGAAGTTATATATTCATGTCAAATTCTAACATAATTAAGCAGATCACATATCATATGTTGAAATTACTTTAAAGGGCAAACTGAATGACAATGTTTTGTTGATGACCTTCTAATCTATGACAAATTAAATTTTGTCTACAGAAAATAAATGTATGAGATGATGAAGTGTTTTATGGCAGGAAAACCCATTAGGAAGTCTTGAGTGTGTCTTGATAACCATTGCTTTGTAAGCTCCACAGGCATCTGGCATTGTATCTAGTGAATTCAATTGTGTTTGTGTGTGTTGAGAGGCAGAGGATAAACAAGAGGCACTTCACTTGATCTCTTTGTGAAGAAATAGAGAATTCTGTGATTTAAGTCACCTCAGAGGATGAAACTTGCATGTGCAAACATTAACTGAAAAACAATAATCCATTTTAGTTCATTTCATAATTTCCATCCAGAAGCAGTTGGGAAATACTGTTTTGCAGAGCAAGGTATAAATTGACAAGTACTTGATTTGATTAAAAACAAGGCACTAATTTTTCTAGCTCGTGTAGGAATACTGGTGCTTGTTGGGGACCAGGCTGTGCTGCATGATCATGAAGAAGTAAGATAGATCAGTTAAAGAGTAAAGACACTGTGAAAGTTACACAAGTGCCTGCAGAGGCAGGATGTTCTCACAAAACAACCTATGAATGTTACACAGTGCCTGCAGAGGCAGGATACTTTCTCACAAAACAAGAGGATGTTCCCAGAAAACAACGGCATACTTGTGACAAAAACAGAGGCAGGTGTCTGATAACAGTAGCTACACGTAGAATGAGTGACTATTATTTCTACCAATTATTACTCTACTTAAGTCGTATGATCAAGACAAATTAACCAATCCTTGTATGCATGCTGGGTAGGTGGTCGTATGTACGGGACTCTGAATAGTATATAAGGTGCATAACTTCCCTATTAAAGTTGGATTTGGATTTGCATCATATTGATGTGTCGTCCTGTCCCGCTCGCATGGAATGCACGCGACAGGTGCTAATGGAAATTCCTCCTGTTTCCGTTCATTGCTATTATAGACAATTCTATTATGCAATCCTTTCAGTAAAATCTCAAGCTTCATCACAAAGGCATCGTTGTCGCAAGGAAATTCTTCTAAAACTTCATTACTAGACTGCAAATGCCTTTTAAATTTCCAGCTTACATTAGTTCAAGGTCCATCAAAACCCAGAGAATCTCATTAAAAACAGTGCTGTACTTTATTCCAAAGCGCAGAGTAAACAATAAGCAAGAAAGAGCAGAAAGTGTCTTGGCAGGGGCAGAAGCATCAGTTTACTTACAGAAAAGAATCAAAGTATGTAATAGGGATTACCAGGATTAAAAGACTGAAGTGGAAAAAAAAAAAAAAGGAAAGGAGTGATGTGCCTTACGAAGTTAGGCACCCTGAGACAGTTTGTGTTACATTCCCAGCCTCAGCTGCTCCATGAAGGGTTCGGGAACAGGTGAGACGGATGTTGTAGGCGGCCTGCAAACCTTAGTGCTCTGTCTATAGTTCTTCTTTATTAGATGACAACGCTGAATTCTGAGGCAGTTTGCCTGGCTCCCTCGATAAACCAGCTTGTCATGCAAAAACCCCTATAATTGTCATGGGACAAATTCTCGTGCAAAGTACCAAGGGATACCTGCAGCCTTACGCTTCCTATTGAGCAAACACTGCAGGCATACCTCACCAAAAGTTCATTTAAAGTGAAAGGTGTCTTTCAGAAGAAGGGGGGTTGTGGAACTAATTTCACTACAGAGTTACAGGCAGAATAGTAAACTTGTCTTTAAAAACTATAAATTCAAGTGAGATGTTACCATTACATGTATCAGTACTGGGACTAGTACTGTCTTTAGGTGGTGTTGCTGTGTAAAAACTAACTTCTTAGAGAAAGAAGAGACTAAAGAAAAAAAAAAGAAATAAAGGAAGATTCTGTGCTAAGATATTTTGAGCAAGTACTTAAAATTGGAGTAATTCAGCACTAGAGATAAAAGTTAAAAAGGTGACATGAAATATCAGCAGAAATGTCATGTGCTGTTTTTCTTTAATCTCTCCTTTAACAAGCCTAAAAGTGAAGTAGAAAATGGCAACTATGTTAATCTCTTTTCTTACTTGAACACAATTTATTACTTTTGGTAAGAATTTTATTTCTTGTGACTCGTGAAATGTGCACTAAGTACAAACCAAATGCACATCATAATCTTCCTCTATCCTTATTACAGAAATGTAAAGTTAGTATTCTCTTCATAACTCAAGTGGGATTTGACTTAAAGGAAATAGAAGCACATGAAGTCCATGACTATCTTAGTCTTTTTGTATCACCTTTTCTGAGCCATTCAGAGATAAATGGATTGTTACACCTGGGAGCAATGAGTATTACTGCCTTGCAGGTTGAGCAGCTGCCCTAGCAAGACCTAACACTGTGGCAGCTACACTAGAAATACCATTTCAAAAGGTATTTCAGAGCAAAGTGTTTCAGTTTGAGTGGAGAGAGGACCTGTTTCGATAGTAACAGTTTTTCTGCTCACCGTTATATCCTTTCCTTGTATTTTGCAAAGTATTGACACGAGGCAGTTCTACTGTACTGAGAACTGAATACATCTGTTCGTGCCTCAGCAACATTAGTATTCTTCCTATGCATTTGATCTTTACATTTGATCTGACAGCTTTAAAATATGTGACTCAATACAGTGTTCAAAGGAAAAAACCCACCACATTCTTATTGAACAGGCTTGTTAATGATCGTGAACTAAAATAGGATCAATAACAAGCCCTTTACTGCTGGATGTGTTAGATGCTGCACCAGTGTAGGAAATCATTGTGATAGTATTCTGAGCTTAATACTGGCTTTGGCACTTCTCAGCAACCAGAGGCTCAAGACTTAGCTTTCTTAGCAAAGCCAGACTTCACCCCATAACTTCAACTCTCTTCAAATGGGACATCTGTTATCGAGGACCTAACAGAGCTGTTGACGTGATAAGAAGAAATACTGACCTAACTGTGCAACTGATACAAACATTTTGAACAATAACAGTTTGAATCAAAAATCATACGTGCAAAAGCAGAAGCCTCATCTGGCCTCATGACCAGAACTGTTTTTTTTCTCTCATAGCAGAACTATCCCAATACTGCATTTGTGATACTGGATTTTTGCTACCTCCTATTGGCTGTATGGTGTTCATTTTTATTTCTTCAGAGAGAGAAGTGAAAGGTAATAGTCTACTGCTCTATGTTCTGTGTTCTTTCAGATAAACCTGCATGCTAGGAACTGCACAAAGTGAACTTAAACTCCCACGGGGTGATGCATGCAAGGACCTCTGCTTGCTCATTAATCTGAAGACCAGCAGAAATGATTGTCTGGTGAAGTTGGTCTCTTAAAGTAGCAGAGAATGACTGCACAGAATATGTTTAAGCGTTTCTTGTACTGGTGGCTAATGCTGAAGGCAGCTGTACAGTTGGTTATTTAAGCATTTTTCACCACGGAGGAATGAGTCATTTTTCTGTTTCCATTGTATTGCGTTCACATTTTTGTGAATGATGTCATTTTCATGCATGCAGGAATTTGCACCATGCCAAGTGGGTTTCCCTGTCATTCGAGCAGTTGTAACAATATTTAAATTACAAGCAATGTACCATGTTTCAACTGCTGATATGATCATTTATGACTAACCTATTACAATTTGTTAGCACAGAACTGACCTTTTTCTTGTAAGCAAAGGGCACATTTTACAGCTTCCTGCACATGTCTTATCTACTTAGAAGGTTTTACAGAAAAGTAAGATGTAGTGGCATTTAGTTTTATTCTACTTCACTGCCATTAACCTCCTCCTACTGACTGAGTTGTGTGCAGTGCTTTGTCAAGGGAGTGCAAGTTAGGCTGCTGTGTCTCAGACTGAAGCCTGTTTCAGTGCTGCTGCGCTTCGCAGCACTGCAATATTTGAATACTTAGTGGTATGCTGTGTGTGCTTCTCCTGCCTGTGACACTCATTTACACAACACCTTGCAAAGCACAGCTTCATCAAGTAAATGATCACATTTCTTCGCTGCTCCAAGCCACCATTCTTTTGAATATCCACTGACTAACCAGGAGCAGTCTTGGCTGGTTGGCCTACACCCAGTGTGCTTGCTTGTACACTGAGAGCTAGGTGGGAAACCAGTTTATATAGTGAGGTTCTTTCGAATATTCATATTTCACTCGGTTTGCTTTCCCATATATGCCATGCCCTGCTACTTAGTATGCTCAGTGCTTTGCTTCGCACCCCATGGATCAGTTCAGCTATGAAGTTAACAAAGTATGAAAGGCTTTTGTAAGCACATATTCAAATGTGAATTTTCTGTACTTTTTGTTTTCTCCCTAGCATGCTTAATGGATTTGGACATAAAATCTGGAGCATTTCACAGGCTGTTTGATATGTATGGGAGAGTATGGTTCAAAATGAAGTTTTCCTTTAAGTTATTTTAATGTTTGGAGTCTGTCAGATTTACTGAAAGATGGGCAGTTTTACTATGTGAGTAACAAAGGAATCGTATCATCCCTCTCCACCCCTATGGTTAGCCTTCCTTGAATGTGTTCATTAAACTGATAAATGAATTCAGCAGGGAGCATCAGAAATGCTCCAGACTAAGAGAAAGTCAGAACCACATAGCTGTCTAAAGCAGATTGGGACTCACCTCAACTACTGCTTTGGATTGATTTGTTTTTCTGGCATTACTACAATTTCCAGTATTTGAGAGTGTTGACTGAGTTGGAAAGATTAGCAGGAGTGGATACAAATTCAATCCAAATATTAATTATTCACTGCCAAATATGTATTAGCCCATACCTACTAGAACTCAGTAATGTGTTGCTAGATAAGAATCTTTCATATTTCAGTCTTATCTGGAGCATTTTGCTAAACAACTAATACACAGTGTGCAGTGCCATTCTCTGTGATGGGTGACACCTTGCAGAGGACTGTCCTTTCCCTGGAACACTTTTTTGTCCTTCCAAGACACCTGTCTTGAAGCATTTTGAACTTGTCTTTGGACTGAAAAGCTATGATAACATGACTATCTATTTATGTGAGTGCAGGCCTGTCTCATTTGCCATTGGTCCTTGGGCCAGATTTGACTTATTCACGAAGAGGTTTATCCTTATGCTGTGTGGGTGTTTCTCTGCTGGGTTACGCTATGTGGGTAACTATCAATATCCATATCATGCTTCTTTTCACCAGGTGAGACTTACTAAATGAACAAACTTAGTGGCTTCTTCAGAGCCAAATACATATTTCAAAAGACCAGCCCAGCAAGTCAGGGAATAAACTAAGAACACTGAAGGTGTCAAAAGTGGAAACGTGTAAGGCAATAGCTCTAATGTTTTTTTCCAAAGAAAAAGAACTTCATAGCACGTAAGCAGCGCAAACGCAACATTATGTAAAGAGGGCAGGCAAAGGTTTATTTACATGTATTTAGAATCATAGAATGGTTTAGGTTGGAAGGGACCTCAAAGCTCATCCAGTTCCAACCCCCGGCCATAGGCAGGGACATCTCCCACTAGAACAGGTCACTCAAGGCCTCATCCAACCTGGCCTTGAATGCCTCCAGGGAGGGAGCAGCCACAGCCTCCCTGAGTAACCTGTGCCAGTGTCTCACCACCCTCACTGCAAAGAGCTTCTTCCTAACATCCAGTTTGAATCTCCCCTCTGACAGTTTAAACCCATTACTCCTTGTCCTGTCATGACAAGAACTTGTCAATAGTCTCTCCCCAGCCTTCCTGTAGCCCACTTCAGATCCTGGAAGGCCACTCCAAGGTCTCCTCGACGCCTTCTCTTCTCCAGGCTGCAGAACCCAAACTCTCTCAGCCTGTCCTCAGAGCAGAGCTGCTGCAGCCCTCTGAGCATCTTCGTGGCTCTCCTCTGGACTGGCTCCAACAGTTGTACTGGGTGCTCCAGAACTGCACACAGGACTCCAGGTGGGGTCTCAGGAGGGCAGAGCCAAGGGGCAGAATCCTCTCCCTTGCCCTGCTGGCCACACTGCTCTTGCTGCAGCCCAGCACAGGGTTGCTGTCTGGGCTGCACTCACACTGCAGGCTCATGTTGAGCTTTTCACCAACCCAGACCCCCAGGTTCTTTTCCTCAGGGCTGCTCTCAGGCATTTGCTACCCACCCTGGAGTTATGCTTGGGAATGTGCTGACCCAGGTGCAAGACCTTACACTTATTTGTCATTTAACTATTTTGTGTCAATAAGAGAATGTTCAGATTGATTTCTGATAAGTTGTCTTGAAGCAGAAGTTCCCTATTTATTTACATAGTAGGAAAGAGATGGACTCCTGTGACAGCATTTTTTCATTTGGTCCCTTTTGATTAAGGGCAATGACAAGGTCCTTCCATGAATTTTGCATAAGAAATGTAGGTTCTCACTGTGCTTTGGTAAAAATGAGATTGCAGTAGGTATCACCTTCGTAAGTAGCTAAAACAATTTTCCACAGTACAGTGAGATCTGGCAGCTAATGTGTACTTTAATATCCAATACAGTAGACACACTACTTACAAGAAAGCTCTGTGGCTACATCTGAAAAGGAACAGACAATTTACAGTCACATGTTAATACCATCTATGTATAGAACAATAGAGGAAAGGTGTTTTCCTACTGTGTACAGAACTGTATAGCTTGCTTAGTATGGTTTGCTATTTTCATGTCTAAAAGAGAGGCAAATGGTATTTCTGTCCAACCTTATGTACAGTCTGTAATGTTCATCTCTCCTGAAACAGCTGTATGTGTCTGAGTTAGATTCTTCTCCAGTGAGTTATTTTCATTATATGGGAGATATAGGTCAAAATGATTAAGAAACTGAACACGAAATAATAGTTACTACACATATTTGGAGCAGGGGAGCAGAGGTTCCTGGCTTGCCAGGCCAAAAGCGAAGTACAAAGGTGTCTCAGGTGAGTGAAGGGGCAGATGCAATGTTTTCATTTGACCAGAGCTTCTGCAGTGGAATTGAGAAGTCTTTCAGATGGAGAAGCACATCTTGCTAAGATGAGGCTATTTATAGTTGTCATTTTAAGGCTTGTTACTAGAATAAGGCACTTTTGAGCAGAATGCTTCTGCAGGTGAATAAATTGGAGCTTTATTATACTGCAGAGCTGTTAGCTCTACTGCATCAGGGCAGATATCCTTCAGATAGACACACACTTAGATCCCTCTGAAATGGTTCCAATTATATCACAAGTGAAAGGTAGAAGATTTGGTTTAGTAGTTGGGGATTCTGGTGTTGAATTGGGGAGGAATGTAACGCTAGCTTAGAATGTAACCTTATGGATTATATACGAAAGTGTATCACTTCTGCTTAAAGGTTTACCTGTATATTACTGTGTACTTACCCTTAGCCAAAGATAAGAGACAATTTTTCTCTTCTCTGTCTTTCAGTGATTTTACATTGAAGTATCTGAGATGGGGTTGGTGCTAAACTTACATTTCTGGAAAACTAGAAAGTATAATGCCCCTACTAGACAGTTGGGGTTATTTACTTTTATGGCCCCATTTCAAATAAATAGCATTTTTTAATCCAATCTTCCTACGTCACTGAAATAACTGAAGAATTAGTTGAGGTGGAAGATTAACACCAAGCCCTACAGGAGACTGCCGCATGCCAGCTGTAGAATGGAAGACTGTGGCAGAGGGCATAACACCGAGTACTTTATGCAGAAAAGTAAAAGACATAGTTGAGAAAGAAAAATACACATGGGCTGGTGACTCTCGCTGTTGGAAGTAGTAAACAGTTGGTGAGCTGTCTTCCAAAAGTAACAGCAGAGGTTGCATCCTCTTTTACTTATTTTACCTTTACTTTTAGAATTACTTTTCAATGTATTTTCACAGAATCACAGAGTTGTCGGAGTTGGAAGGGACCTCAAAGATCATGCAGTTCCAACCCCCCTGCCATGGGCAGGATCACCTCACACTAGACCAGGTTGCTCAGAGCTCCACCCAGACAGGCCTTAAAAACCTCCAGGGATGAGGCTTCCACCACCTCTCTGGGCAAACCTGTTCCAGTGTCTTACCACCCTTATGATGAAGAACTTCTTCCTCACATCCAACCTCCATCTCCCCACTTCTAGGTTTGCTCCATTTCCCCCCAGTCCTGTCACTAACCCAGCCTCTTAAAAAGTCCCTGCCCAGCTTTCTTGTAGGCCCTCTTCAGACACTGGAAGGTCACAATAAGGCCTTCTTGGAGCCTTCTCCTCTCCAGGCTGAACAACTCCAACTCTCTCAGCCTGTCCCCATGGGAGAGGTGCTCCAGCCCTCTGATCATCCTCATGGCCCTTCTCCAGACATGCTCCAGCATATCCATATCTTTCCTCTAAAAGGGGTTCCAGAACTGGATGCAGTACTCCGGGTGGGGTCTCACCAGAGTGGACTAGAGGGGGAGAATCACCTCCCTTGCCCTGCCACATTTCTCTTGATGCAGCCCTGCCACATTTCTCTTGATGCAGCCCAGGACACAGTTGCCTCTCTGGGCAGCAAGTGCACACTGGTGGCTCATGCTGAGCTTCTCCCCCACCAGCACCCTAAGTGCTTTTCTTCAGGGCTGCTCTCAAGTCAGTCACTGCCCAGCCTATACTGATGCTTGGGATTGCCCCGACCCAGATGCAGGACCTTGCACTTCGTCTCATTGAACCTCATGGGGTTGGCTTGGGCCCAGCTCCACAGCTTGTCAAGGTCCCTCTGGGTGGGTCACTTTCCCTTCAGCATGTCAGCCACACCACACAGCTCGGTGTTGTCGGCAAACGTGCTGAGGGTGCACTCAGTGCCACTGTCCATGTCACCGTTAAAGATGTTAAACAAGACTGGTCCCAGTACTGGTCCTTAAGGGACTCCACTTTGTCATTGCCTCCACCTGGACATGGACACACTGACAGCCACTCTTTAGGTGCAGCCATCGAGCTAGTTCTTTATCCACTGAGTTATCCATCCATTGAACTCATGTTTTACCAGCTTGGAGACCAGGTGTTGTGCAGGACAGGGTCGAAAGCTTTGCTCAGGTCCAGTAGATGATGTCAGTTGCTCGTCCCTCCTCTTCTAATGTTGTGACCTTTTCATAGAAGGCCACCAGGGTTGTCTAGCAGGATGTGACCTTGGTGAAGCTGTGTTGGTTGTACCAAATCACCTCTTCGTTATTCTTGTGCCACCAGGAGGATCCATTCCGTGATCTTACCAGACACAGAGGTGAGACTGACTGGCCTATAGTTTCCTGGCTCTTCCTTCTTTCTGTTATCAAAAATGGGGATTATGTTTCCCCTTTTACAGGCTGTGGGGACTCTCTTGGCCTGCCATGGCTTTTAGAATATAATAGAGTGGTTTAGTGACCTCATCCACCAGTTCCCTCAGTATCCATGGGTGTATCCTGTCTGATCCCATGGACTTGAACACTGTCAGATTCGTTGGGTCATGAACATAATCTTCACTCACCATGGTCAGTTCTTTCTTCCAGCCCCTGACATTATCTTCTGTGACTCTGGAAGCGTGGATGGAGCCCTTGCCAGAGAAGACTGAGATAACGAAGTAATTGAGAATGTCAGCCTTCTCCATGTCACTTGTCTCCAGCTCTCCTCTTTCCTTTCTGAGGGGGTCCACACCTTCCCTAGTCTTCTTTTCGCCATTAATATACCTATAGAAATCTTTACAATGTACCTTAATCTCCCTGGTTGGATTTATTTCTAACTGAGCTTTAGCTTTTCTAACCAGGTCTCTCGCTGCTCAGACAGCTTCCTTATACACCACCCATTCTAGCTGTCCTGTTTTAAGACCAGTGTGTTTCTTTTCCGTTCTAGTATCCTCACCCCTGGTTCAGGCATAAGTACTTCAGTTATCATTTATTCACCACATCAATCTCTTGACTCTGTCTTTTGACTGTTCTGTACTTGAGTCACTGTGCTTTTGATTGTTGCTTTAGACACTTTTGTCTGAGGGCACACAGCACTGAAACACTGTTTTTCCTTTTCTGGTGTATTGCAGAGAGAGTGATCAGCTAGGCGATCATTTTTCACAACTGAATCACAAGGTGCCACCACTAAAAGGTGACATATATTTCCAGCAGATAAATCTATGTCATTTCAATGAATATTTTATAGAGTATTTTGAATATTTTGCACTATCACTCACTGGCACATAGCTGCATAAACTAAGTCTAGCTGACTCCTGATCCTAAGGAAAGGTTTTGTGTCTTTGATAGAAGCACACATCCTTTCAGGCTGCAATGTGATGTGTAGAGGTCATGCTTATGAAGACAGGTGTTTGCTTAGCATAGGTTTCTGAAAGCCAGTCCCATCATGGTAGATGTTATTACAATGAGTTCAGGTTTTTGACTCTTACAGCAGACTCCAAGGAGTTGTAAACATTCTGTGGTACAGCTGGTTCACACACTAACATTTAAAGGTAGGACTTAGAATATCCTGATAAGAAGAGAATAATGTCAGGCATCATACTTGACCAAACTAATGCCCTTCTGCAGTAAGTTACCAGCTCAGAGGATGAGAGAGCAGTGGATGTTTTTGATCTTGGATTTAGCAATACTTTTAGCACTGCCTCCATCACTCCCTTATTATGGACAATACAAACCACCAATGCACCTTCCATGGCAAAGGGAGGCCAATGACATCGCGTGCATTAGGATGTGTATACAGTATAGCCAGCAGGTTGAGGGAAGTCCCCTTTCTGCTCTGTGTTGCCCTATTAAGACAAATATGGAGTACCTTGCCTGCTTTTGTGCTCCTCAGTACAAACCAGACACTGGGGTGAGTCCAGCAAAGGGACATGAAGCTGAGAAAAGTGTTGGAGAATCTGACATAAGAGTAGAGATGGAGAAAGAGAGTTCACAGTGCTTGGCTTGGAGAAGAGATGCCTCAGGGCATAGAGAAGGAGACAGAGATTTATTTCTATGTATATAAAATGCACATGTTGATAAATAACTGGTAAAAGAGAGTAAGGAAAACAGTCAGACTCTTCCCCTGGTGCCTAGTGAATGGCTAGGACACAATGCATGTGAGTTGAAGCACAAAGAATTCCATTTAAGTGTAAGCTTTTTCACAGTGGGAGTTGTCAAACACTGGAAGAGGTTGCCCAGAGAGGTTGTGGAGTGACTGACTTCATAGATACTCAAAACTCAAGTGGACAGAAAACTCAAGTGGACCGTGTCCTTAGCAAGTTGCTCTGTTTACCCCTGCTTTCAGCAGGGAGACTTGGACTCAGTGGTGTCCAGAAACACTGTGGTTCTGTAATCCTGTTGTGGAGTTTGGGTAGACTCTTTAGTGCCAGTGTACATAAGCTAGCCAGCTTGCTGTTCATTTTCCATTTCTGTTAGCCCTCAGTGATGACACTGCTTAGCCAGACAGAATTAACAGTTTGTGGAGATGATGACTTAATCTTCCACACTTTGTTGAATTTTTATTGTTTTTGTGCTAACTCTACATAAGGGAAATTTCCCTTCTGTCATATAGAAACACCAAGATGAGTTTTTATCGAGGCTCTATATTTACTTTAAAAGCTGCTGATAGAGGAGCTATTAAGTTGTTTGGTTGGGGGCACTGAAGAAATGCAGTGAATCATTGTAGTATCTGTGGCTATAACAAGGATGTAATAAGAAAGTGGTTTCAAAGTTGTCTAAAGTAAGTTGAAGTGTAGCAGAAAGTTCTGCCCCTGTATCCTACTTCCTGAATATTACAAACCCCTCTGAAAAGTCACTAATGGTAAGAATATGTGAGATTGTGAAAACTGGATTTGAAGGAGAGGTGGGGTTGTCTTTTCTCTGTGTTTCTACACCCTGCCAAGACAGATTTAACTGGTTATGAATCTCTTGAGGATCTGTCTGCTTGGTATTACAGTTAGAAGTATCTGCTTTTTCTGTCCAATACTGAAGTGTAGGAAACTTCAGGTTCCACCAGTTGGCTCTTTGCTTTTACATATGCTAATTAAAACACCCAGGGAAGCTTAAGAGTTAATTCTATAGATATAAAAATCCAGCTTTTTTTTTCTTGGATGCTGTTATGGCAGAAAGCTTTAAGAGTTATCTAAGCTGATGTTGTTTTCAAAAGCAGAACAAGCCTCTTAAAACAAATCAAGGGCACATCTGAATTCTTAAATCTTTCTGAGTTACTACTGTTGGAGAAGAGGTCAGATTAACTGGAAGATGCCTCTACTGGAGGTCTGAAACCTTGACCAGTCTCTCACTTCAGACCTGCTTTAGAATAGTGGTACATAAAGAAATAAAAGAATCTCTGGGATCTTTTTTTTTTTTTTTCCCCTGAAGGAATGATATGACCTTTTCATAGAAAGAAGTCTATAATGCCTGAAGTCACAATGTATCCACAAACAAGTCTAAAAATAATGGCTTTCCATATTTTCTTTAATTTCCAGTCCAAATAGGTTGAAGATTTGAGTCAAATGTGAGTGTTACAGTTGCATATTCAAGTAAAAATGTGTGCTGTAATTAAACACTCATCTTTCTCTTGTGCTATGAGTTATGAATTACAATAAGGTATTCATTAATTATTAAGTTACAGAGTAAAAGAAGGAATTATTCCAAGTAAACTAAGCAGTTATTTTTATTTTAAAAAAAATACAGTTTGTAATTGTGATTTTAAACATGGTCTCTGAAGGCCGTGTGTCCTTAGCAAAAACCCAGTGGAGGCAAAGACATTATGTTTGAAAGATGCCAGAGACCTTCCTTTTTGTCAAGGGCTGTCATGTCCTAGGAAGAAACAGCTTGGCCATGGTGTAGAACTAGAATGGTTCTACATCTACTAGTGATGGTCACTGTTTGGGGAGTAAACTTGTGCAGGGCTTCACTTGTGTCTCTCCTGGGAAATGGTGTTGGGGCATTAAAAGCAGAGTCTATAGTAGGCAAATCTGTACAGATTTTACAAGATAGAGGGTTGTAGCTCCAGTCTCTGTTAAAGCACTGGTGATCTTCCAGAAATGGTCACAGGAAGAAAGGAGCTCTTGAGAGTTCAGGAATTGTGATTGATTTTTCTGCCATTTGAGCAAAAGAGGAGAACCCATAAGGTTGGCTGTAGTTTTGAGTCTTCAGGCCAAGAGTTCCTTGAAGTTTGAAATAAAATCCATGCTGGGAAAGAGCAATTTGAACTAAACCAGCTAACTGGCTCTTTCTCCTTAATTATTGCAACTGATGCTTTCAGAGGGGAGAGCATCACCTCGTGACAGTATGATGTAATCGTCTGTCTAAAAATGGCTAAGATTAAAAATAAAAGGGGGTTACTGACTGTAAATGTCTGACACCTTGACATCTCTGAATTAGCTTGAAAACAAGCAGAACAAGATGAATCATTTCTCAGTAACCCACTGGGTCTATTCTGTATGACCCATATTCTTAGTCAAGATGTCAGCAGCTGGTTTCGTCTATACCTATATGAAGTTACATTTAGAAATGAGTGCAGAAAAGGAGCATATACTGTTGGGTTTGTCTGCCACTATGCCCTGAAGCTGTCTCTGCTCTCACTAGCACTGGCTGGTTTTTTATATGCCCTTTTTTTTTTTTTTTTTAATGGGATGTATCTTCAGCAACAAAAAGGACTGCAAAGATGAAGAGCAACCAAGAGAACCAGGCTAGGCAGAATTCTTTACGTCAGAAAAATAGGATTAGAAAAATAGAAATCTACCTAGGGCCTGTCAGGTATTTTTCAGCAAAACAGTATTTTCTTTTGGGAAGTGTGGGTTTTGCTGAGTTCTAAGTTTTATCTTTGAAGCATCTTGACTTAAAAACTTTTCATGTGCGAAGTGCTGGGAATTCTGGCTCATGCCAAGTGTTTGAGGCAAACCTATCCAAGAATGGCAGTTGTGAAGAACAGTGAGTCTGAAGGATAGCACAAATCACCCTGTAAAACTGAGTTAAAGAAGTAGCAATTTTTTTTCTGTGAATGGGGAGTCTCAGTATTTTCTACCACATCCTTTTCAAGATTATTTCAGTTGTTATTAACTATCTACCTGTGCATGGAGGCCAGTTTCTTCAGAATTACACAGGAAAGGAGGTTCCATGGAAGCATAAAGAATCTCTACAGTTTTTGCTCTTTAGGTAGTTTGGTGAGTATTGTCATACTTAATAGAGGTCAGAGCATATTATCTGCCCGATGTAATTGGACAGTGTTTACAGAGCCTGTATTTTAAGAAATGCTTTCCCTGATTTGCTTTGTTTAACAAATTGAACCAATCCAGATATTCATGAATGGCAATTATTTAGCACATAATTAAAACCTTTTCATTTATAATTTAAAGAACTAGAGAAACAAGATATAACAGTGAACAGTGTTTTCATCTCTATTGCGATGTAAAATAATTCATTTGAATAAAAAGTGTTTCAAGACTTGAAAAGTAAGGCAATACAGATGCAGTTTACTGCGTGAATGAGTTGCGTTGCTGTTTGAAAACAAATATGTGTTATAGTTTGTTAGAAGGAACCTGTATTGTGAGGTTGCTCGGGCCATGCTACAAACTGGGGACATGTAGTGGGACAGAAGATTGTCAGCCTGTCATGTAGACAGGAGACATGAAAGGGGATTCAGAACTATAACATGTACTAGGTCATAGAGGTCATGTATGGAGGGAATGAAGACTGTCAGTAATAATAGATGAGAAGGCTGCAGGCTTGATCTGATTGCTGTGGGCTGTCAGTGTAATGCTGATAACATGAGAATATTATAAGGGGGAAATACTTATCTCACCTTATCTGGAACACTCTTTACGTATTTTTTTCAGCTATATTAAAGAAATAATTACTTTTGGTTGGCATATATTTATGACTAAGTGATCAGGAGGCATATTACTTGAAGCAGCTGTTAAAAGAGCAGAATGAAAGAGCTTAATATCATATGGTTGTTATTGACAAAGTGCGTGAAGGGAGATAAATTCTGTTTTTAGTAGCCAGCAACTAAACACCATAAGGCTACTTGCTCCTCCCAGTGGGATAGGGAGGAGGATTAAAAAATACCCCACAACTGAAGTAAGAAGGGTTTAATAGCTAAACTAAAATATAATAGTAACAATAATAATAACAACAAACTATAAAACTAGTAATAGTGATGAAAAGGAATATAACAAAATAAGAGAGAGAAATAAAACCCAGGAAAGACAAGTGATGCACAAAGCAATTTCTTGTCACTTGCTGACTGATGCCTGAGCAGTGATCTGCCCATCCCAGCCAGCTCCCCCCGCCTCTTTACTTACTGGGCATGACATCCTGTGGTATGGAACATCCCTTTGGCTGGTGTGCTAGTTTGAAGCTAGCTAGAATGTTTTGGTGAGAAGGACTAGATTACAGGCTGTGAAAGGAAAACAATGGTGATGTCTACTTCGCTCATAGGCTCGCTGAGATGTATAAGAATGAAAAGCAAAACATAGATAATCACTCAGGAGTCTCGCTTGGGACTGGGGAACTGGCTGAACTGCATCTTTCTAACCACACCCTCCCATTTCTTTTCTAATCCACTTTGCTTCCTAACCCCCTGGCCAAACCTCCATGGGACCGGGGTAAGGTTAAGAGGGGTAGGGGGAAGGTGAAGAGGTGGTTGAGAGCTCCTCCTGGGGACTCAGGTTTCTGGGAGGGCTGTTGTGTTTCTGTATTACTTTTACCTTGTATATTTCTGTCTATAACTGTATATACTGTAAATATCTGCTTGTAAATTGTGCTAGCTGTAAATATAAGCTTCATTCAAATTTCCAGAGCCGGCTGAGTTTAGTCTGGGTGATTTCTAAAGTGGGGGTGGGGGCGGGGTGAGGAACACTCAAACCATCACAGCTGGTTTGGGTCAGCTGTCCTGGCCATGCTCCCTGCCAGCTTCTTCTCATGGGAAGATGAAAAATCCTTAACTTAGTTAGCAACAACTAAAACATCAACCTGTTATCAACACGATTCTTATACTAAATTCAAAATACAGTACACCACCAACTACTATGAAGAAAATTTACTCCACCTTATCCAAAACCAAGGCACCATCACAAGCTTTCTCAGCACATGAGCAAAGAGGAGAAAACTGGCTGTATCAATATGTTAGAAGTGAGAAGTACCTTAACTGTCTTCATTTCTGCAAGTGAATTAAAAAATGTCAGTGTTTTAAGACAATACTGAATTAGTGTGAACAAACCCTAGATTCTGTAACATAAACTTTTGACATGGAATAAGTGAAACAATGTAAAAGCTTTCTAAAAATTCTGTTTTACTCAGAAATCAGTGTTTTACCTGCTGAGGCTGTTTCTTCAGGAGGTGGATGTATACAACAGGTGACCTGTGAGCTTACAGAAAAAAAATGGCTACAGATTTATCCACTCTCTTGGAGTACTGTAAAGAAATATATTGGGAAATACTGAGCAATCTGTCCAGTTTAGTGTTGATTGAGCTTACCGACATGCATAATGTTCTCCACCTGTGGAGAACATTACATCTGAAAGACTGGTGATTTGTGAATCACCGTGTGGCTAAAACGTAGCTCCTTTTCTAAGTGAAGTTGTCATCTGTGTACCAGTTGTACCAGTTAAGTGAAATCTATGCTCTTCTGAGACAAAGCAGGATATAATAGAAGAGCTACTTGGAAATGGCTGGCTGGATTACAGATGCTGCTGTCTTCTACAAATTAGTGGTCCAGCTGAGGCAAACAGAGTGAGCAACACAAGGATTTCTAATCTAGGTGCAGAAGTACAGCAGGTGCTCAGAAGGGGTACGGAAAACTACTTTGTAGTGATGTGTAGCTTTGGTTTAGGGGATCTTTGCCAGCTGAGTACAGAAATCTTCTTCATCTGCTCAAACTATATCCAGACCAGCCTGTATTACAAGGCCCTACTGCAGTCGAGACAGTGGGAGTTTTCCCCAGGCAGCACTCTCTCTGCAGTCAGGGAACAGGGTTAAATTATACATCACAGTATGCATAGTGTAAAGAGATTCCAGATTTGCTCATGCCACAGTGCTAGCGCTATTCTGATTACAACAATGTTTAATCTTTTTCACAGAGTTGAAGGCAGAAGGAGCAGCTGTAGAGCCCAGAGTGATTCCTGCTGTGAAGTTTCCTAAGATGACAGCTACTTTTCCGAGGATGTCAATTTTCTGGTGCATCTCCCCATAATGGGAGGGAATCTCGCCTATTTTAAGCCTGCCCAATTTGTCTTTGTTTTCACTTTTTACCTACTGTTCAAATTTCCAGACAAGGCACAGAGCTGCAGTTTGAACTACAAGTGAAATTCCTTCTCTGCTTGACTGTTCTCTGCCAGACAGCGCTAACAAGAATCCTTGCCTGCAAAGTTTAAGGCAGAAAAAGCTCCAATAACCTGAAAGAGGACATTTTGTTGTGATTCCTCCTCTAAACCTCAGAGCTGTGGATTGCCTATTCCTCAAAGCACACATTCCTCTAAATCCCAAGATCACAGAAGATTAGGGCTGGAAGGGACCCTGAAAGATCATCTAAGATGTTGGATCTTCTCTTCCTCAAAGAACATAGTCAAAGAACTTTTAAGGGCAAGATGCTTTTTTACTTCTTTGAGCATCTGGGAAATGAAAGCAATGGAAGCTAACACAGCAGTCCTAAAGTGGAGTCTGCGGGTAGATTCCTTCTCAAAAGAAAGGATGAACTTAATGCATTTGCTTTACTGTTGCTGTAACCCAACCTCTGACAGCTCTGACTGTCAGTCTCCTGCAGTTCTATTCCTACTGTGGTAGCACTGAGAGGTCTCATGCTCTTTTAAATATCTGGGGATAAGGGGCAGAAGGGAACCTTAGTGTTTGTAGACCAGGTCTGTATGCTCAACCCAGCACATCCAGATTCTAACTCCACAAAAGAGCTACTTGGTGCCTTTGCTATCAGTGTAATTTGGAATCAAGTTAGAAGTAGATGAATGCTGAGTCCTTTCCCTTTCTTGTAGATTCTTTGTTAACCCCTGCTGGGGAGCTGTCTGGCAGTACTGGCTAGTATAGCTTAAGGTCATGATGCTCAGTTTTTTACCTGTTTTTCTGTCTTCTCGTGGCCATCTTCTACTTGCCTAAAGGAGCTATGAAACTGAGGATACAATGGAAATCAGTCTGTCTTTGAAATACATTCATGGTTAAAGCCTACCTGTGTAGAAATTAATGAATGAAACATGTATCTAGAAAGAACCTTTAAAAGGCTATTACATAAGTAGTAACGTTAATGTCTGTAGTCAGTATTTCATTTTATTAACTGACCTGAAGAGTTCCTCCTCAAAGTATACTAACCTGTCAGCCTGTGACTGTGCTGGACAAATTCTGCATTCTAGAGCTTGCTGTAACTTTAAATGGTTTGATGTGCTGACTCTCTGTCATTTGCCAGTGCAGTGCTGCATGGTGGATGTCACAGACTGGGATCAATGGAAATCAGTAACTGAAGAGGGTTTCCATTCAAACAAGTAAATCTTGGGGCAGTAGCGAAGTGCAGTATAGTGAGTCCTGCCGAGCTTGCATAGAGAGGCTGGGGATTTAAACTGAATCCATAAGGATGAGGATTGCAGGAAGGCCTTAAAGACAACAGAACCTGATAAACGCAAGGACATTTGCTTACAGGTAAGATAAAAACCTAACAGAGAACTGGTTGTCTAAGCTTCCCAGATGTCCGACATGCGAGAATGCACCAGCTGTGTTGGATTGAGCAGTGAACTGTGCTGGAGAGAGGGTGCGGCGTAGAAGCCGGACCTTCATGGCGTCATTTGGAGGGCAGTTCCCAGCTTCAACTTAGAGCTATGGTTTCTCCGAATGGAGTCTATGTCTGGCACGTAGTCAGTGTCTGTATTTGCCCAAGAGAGGCTTTGAGGTGAGATAAGAGGTTATATTGTGTAAACCTTGAACTTACAGCATGGAGTTTTCCTCCTTTAGGTCCTTGGCACTTCTAAGGAGCATATGGCACACACAGGCCACGATATGGGGCCACGGGGTAAATGTCATCTTGGAATACTGCAGAAGTACCTGTTCAACAGTGCAAAAACTGCCTTGAGATTAAAAAATCAGTTGTGTAACATCTTTCAAGTCTTCCCAAGAAGAACCTGGTCATTAGCTTGCTGCTGTTGTACTACCCAGACTATTTATTGTTAAATGCTTGTCTGTAAAGAAAAATGTGCTTTTTCTGTGAGCTCTGACATTTACTCAGAGTAAATTTAACATGGATTGGCTCGGAACAGTACAGCTTGACAGACATGACATTTACTGCTGCCATACTTTAGCCAGTATTATGATGATAAGGTCTGGGATATCCAATGGAATTGGTGAAATAAAATTTTAAACCTAATGGATGGTCTGTTTACACTAAGCTGTAAGAAGAAAAAAATTAAGGATCTATCCATGCTTCCTGGTATACACTGAAAAAAACCCATGAACTGAAATTTACTCTTATTTCCATTGTCTCCAGACATTAAAAGTACAAGTTACTTTTTTTCTGGCCTTTCTTGGACTTTGTAAGTCTATTTTCCACAGACTTACTAAACTGTAGTTTATACATGATGCTTAAATACTATATGTTTAGTACGAAAAAGTAATTTGTTCAAATTCAGTGCCATCCATGAAAAGGAAAAGAGCTCATGTTTTAAGTGGCTTTTGGTACTTTTCCAGACTTCTGGAAAATTTAATCTGAAATTATAGTCTTGTCCTACACCGTGCCATTAAGTTCTGTATTTTCAGCTAAGTTTAATATGAGAAATGAAACACCATTGAATGTACATCTAATGTGAGACACCTTACAGCCATGTGTTGGGACTGCAAATATGGCACATCTAAAAAAAATTCCAAGCTTTGGATGTTTGTGCTTTGTCTCACGGCAGGTTTGTCAAGAGTTGATAAAAGGTAGGTAGCAGAAGCAGTGCCTTATATAGCTACCCTACCTTTGGGTTTGCATTTATGGTTATATTCATGAAATCAGGAATTATCCTTAAGAAGGCATATTCATCATAGACCCAGTTTTGATTCACAGTTGGATAAATATCTAGTTTTAGGTGCAGCTCTTACTGTAGTCTTGGCACAGCATTTGTGGTTTTTTTTTGAATGTGTATTGAAGCTTTTTGGTACAGTGGGAGCTGGAAACATGAACCAAAGGCAGTGTTTAGAGGCTTCATTAGTTCAGCCATTTTCCTTACTCAAAACACACGAAGTATTTCTGAATGAAATGAAACTGGCAGACCCCTGTGTTTGTAAGGATTGATGTGGTACTGCATGCAAAAGGTTCTTGCCAAGCCAGCAGATAAGGTTAGTTGTGCAAACCCCACCAGTACTGATCTCTAACAAGGCTGATCCTGATGGCGAGTCCTGGCATCTCCCCTGAAAGAAACATAAAAGTTCTTCTCTTCATTTATATCCACCCAATTTTCTCAGCCTAAAGCAAGTCATAAAACTTCTTTATGGAAATTAAGCAACTGAGAATAAAAGGTTTTGGTGAAAGAGAGGAGGAAAATGTATGTTGGAATTACTGCTTTAAAAGCAGTGTGCTGAAAAAAAACATTATAAACATATACTAGTGTTGTGCACCAGTGGGGAATATCTCATAGGAAAGCAAATAATGTGTTACTGAAAATATGGAATAGTTTTATTTCCACCAGGAGATCAAAGACTTGCATGAGGGTATCTTCTTCAGCTTTTTTCATTATTCGCTTAAAATTTCTTTCTTAGTATTAGTCGCAAGTTCAATTATCAGCAGTGTAGTGTGTCAGGAATTAGTTGTGTCTTGATGAGATCAAATTATTTTGAGTTATTTTGCTCTATTTTTTGTAAAGTATGCTGAAGTAAAGGTTACAGCCCTTCATGGTTTAAGATAATCAAATTGCACACAGTGTTATTGGAGGGGAGAGCAATTACCAGTCACGCACACACAATTAAAGTAAGTTTTGAAGCCTTCAGAGAGCTTTAATGTTTTATTATTACTCTTAAGTAAGAGTACTGTCACAAGAGTTTAAAAAGTTGCTTCAGAGTCAGAATGTGTTCTCCTTAATGCAGGCTGCTTATAAAGTTATTTTAGTGGTTCTTCCCTTTGAACAAGTGCAGCGTCTTGAATGATCTCAAATTACCAAAGTAGACATAGGGAAAAACTGAGGAAAAAAATCCTTACTCTGTCACCCTGAAAAAAGCAATCTGGCATGTTTTAAAGCATAAGTAACAAGAGCCCCTTGCTTTTCTGACTGGCAAAGAGCTCTAGCTTAGGCAGAGAAGAAACCTCAACACCATAGAAAGCGGATTTTGAATTGCCCCAAATTTAAGCGCTCTTCAAGCATTAAACGGTGTGACTGTTAATGGTTGCTTAAAGCTAAGGCTAATACACGGAGAGCGCCTTTATTCCAGGTAATACAGCGACTGTCATCCTATTAGCAACGGCTTCATTGAAGCCATGATTGCGCCAGAAGAACACATCGGCGAGCACCGCCAGCAGGACTGTCGCCGGGCACCGCCAACGAGGCCGAAGGGCGCGCGGGCCCGAGCCTTCCCCATCTCCGCAGGTCGGGCGGCAGGGCCGGAGCGACCCCGCGGGCAGCGGTGAGTATGCGACAGCGAGCTAAGACTGCGGCTCCAGCAGCGGGGGGCGGGCGACCAGGTGGAGCTGCACAAAAAGAGGCTGTGCAGACCTCGAGCAGGGCAGTGCCCAAACCCTTCTCCTGGGGTGGAGATACAGGGTCTGTGTGTGCGTGTGTGTGTGTGTG
>WAAF01016786.1:0-15383 GCA_013400475.1 Tricholaema leucomelas | reverse complement strand
CAGGTCCCTCAGCCTTTCCTCATAAGTCATGTCCTCCAACCCCCTAATCATCCTTGTAGCTCTCTGCTGGACCCTCTCCAGCAGATCCCTCTCCCTCTTAAACTGGGGAGTCCAAAACTGAACACAGATGCATATCACTCAGCATGCTTAAGCTCAGGGTGCAGACAGCTGCTTCTTCTTTCAATTAAAGAGAAAAAAAAAAGGCAGTGAACTTTTGCATGGATGAGGAGAGGTGGGCTATGTATACCCACGTTGTACACATTATTGTCACCTCATAAACAGCATCTACTGTCATCCCTTTGGACACAGCTGTTGAGGAAGTGCATGAACCAGCCAGTTCACTTCCACAATGAAAGGTATCCGATACGTACACTGTAAGAGTAAGAAACTGAGGGTGCTTTGCCTAGAGAAGACCAAGGGTGACTATAACAATCTTGAACTGCATGGCAACAGAAAAAAAGTTCCTTCTACTATCCACTATAGCTTAAGAATAGGCTTAGAATTAGTAAATATTAGACTTAAATGACATCTCAGGAAAAGAAAAACTAAAGCCCAAACTATTAGAAAGGATAGCTAAAACTTTGAGCTAGATTCCTCAACTTACCCAAGTGACCTTCATACACAGAAGCTAGCAAGGCTAGCTTTCAGAAACATTACAACAATGTTGGTATCTATTTTCCTGCTTTGATCAGTAGTTTCAATGCGCATCTTCACAAAACTCTGGTTTCTGTGTTTAGAAACATGAGGGGGTCTCTCAAAACACAGAACAGGAACTGTATTTGATCTGAACAGAAATCCACCTAGCCATGGATCTTTCCTTGGAACTACACAGAATAGAATCATAGAATCAGTCAGGGTTGTAAGGCACCACAAGGATCATCTAGTTCCAACCCCTCTGCTGTGGGCAGGGACACTCTACTCTAGAGCAGGCTGGCCAGAGCCCCATCCAGCCTGGCCTTAAACACCTCCAGGGATGGGGCCTCAACCACTTCCTGGGCAACCCATTCCAGGCTCTCACCATTCTCATGGTGAAGAACTTCCTCCTCACGTCCAGTCTGAATCTCCTCGCCTTCAGCTTTGCTCCATTCCCCCTAATCCTGTCACTACCTGATACATCATCGGTAGCAGTATGAGACAAATTGTTTATAACAAACAGCAGTCTCTTGTAAAACTACAAAGCAGTCCAGACACACTAGGTCCTTTTGAGACCTGGGCCTTCCAGTTAGCTTATGTATTAGAATCCTTTCATGACTTTCACTGGGCAACAAGAAATACAAAAATGGCTTCCTGTCTCTTCTTATTTTCAACCCATTCACAGCATCTGATGATGTATGCTCTGTTAAGCCTGTGCTTTCAACCAATATGTTTGGACTAGATCAGGAACTACGTATACTTGTACACACAGAATGTTTCAAATTGCACTAGTGAAGGAGAATGGTTGCAAAGCTCTAATAGACAGTAATAGATATACCATCACAGCTTTAATACTGAAAACATTTATGTATTAAGCTTAAGGCCTGGAAAGAGTCTACAGAATTAAAATAACAGATTATAGGATGCTGGGAAAACAGTCTGTACTGCTAGGGCTCACATGTGGCAGCACTACAAAATAAAACCCCGTGAAAGATTCCAATTAGGATTAGTTTTTGAGACCTCCTTATAAATGTAAGCAAAATGTTTTGCCTTCTGTTGTTTCTTGTACTCTCACCTGTAGCCTGTAACACAATTGTTCTTCACTATCCCCAGATCCCCCAGCAAAGTCTCTCTCAGAAATCAGTGCTGTGGTTTCATTTCAGTTTTATCTAACCCTAACCCTAATCTCACTCTGTTGCGCTCACACAAAAAAGGATGACACGCAAAGAGAAAAAGACACAAGATGAGAGGAAGGAAAACAAATTTGCATTTATTGTAAATACTATTTACTTCCCAGCAGTGTGTGGCACACGGGCAACTGTAGATGAAAATTACCTTGGGAAGTTGATTTGACACTGATGAATTGCTTCAGACCTCATCTGAGTTGTTAGTAGGGCAAGCATGTTTCAGTACAAGTTGGCTGGTATGGAGTTTGAAGAGTTTACAAGCTGAACCCCCTTCCCACCTCATCACTACAGAAATAACCTCAAAGACAAACAAGGTATTTCAATTTTGTTCAAGGGACTGAGTCTGCCTCTCCCCACAGCCCTTTCACAGGAACTTTCAGGAAACACAAGCAGTCTCACCAGTTCTGCTACAGCAGGTTTATGCCATGGTACTAGATATACACAGAAAGAAATTTACACAGTGATCTTAATGAACTGGAATTTAAACATTTTGTCTGCATTATCAAGACTCCTGTGGAAACAGCAAAAACTTCTTCTTCCTTTTTTTTTTTTAAAATTAGGTCTTCCAGGTCCTAATGTTGATTTACTATTTTTTACAGCAGTAGCTGCAAAATAAATGCAACTGATGGATGCCAACTACATTCATGTGAATATCATCACACATTTAATGTAGCTGCTTCTGATGTCGCATTTTTCATCTTAGGTTTATGGTAAATTTCGTATTTGATCTATATTGCTTAAAGAGAACAAAAGTGAAGAGCTACCCAAAGGCTTCACCACAGGTCTAAACCCTGATACTGCGTGGACTACACCATCAGCACCCTAAAGTCAGTAAGCAATGTCTGTTCACACAAGTTGAGGATGCAGCTCACAAAAAAACTGACTCAATAGTTGTAATCAGCAGTCTCACAGCAAAAAGACATTGCAGTACTGTGTTTTGCAAGATTCTGTTCTTAAAATCTGTAGTCTGGAAGTGCCACACTAACTGAATGACAACAATGCTCTAAACTTTTTCATTTGTTTGCTCAAGTTTACATAAAACAATTCAGTGTTTCAAAGTCTCAATGCAAAAGGCAGCAGTTTGGCTTTTTTATTGGTAAAAGATAAAAGCATCTTCTCAACCAAAACAAAGTTCTAACAGCTCTGAAGAGTCCAAACTGACTACATTAGTATCAGAAAAAAAAATATTTGTTAGCATTCCAAGTCACTGTAGATAAAATGAGTCCCAAGCTGATGGCACAGAAGATTTGTAAGAAACAAACAAACAAAAATACCCTGTTTTAAAAGTAATCTGCTTTCCAAATAGGGTGGGGTTTTTTTTGGTTTTAGTGCACTTTCTGCCCACAGGCTTTACATTTGGAATCCTCTATGTACAAAAAAAGGTACAACAAATTCATACAGTACTTATTGCAACAAATTATGTCATAATATACACAATCAAATTAGTCTCCTCAACTTGCATACCCTCTTGCTTCTTATTCTTCCCATGAAGCAGTCTTTTTCTGGGTCTAAGGTAGGTTCTTTGACCGGAAGGCACGTACCTCTCTGCAACAGAATAAACAGATTCATTAATCTGAAACATCCTGTTTCAGGGGGAAGTTTAGCCTGCATTTTTTAAGATCAAACATTACCAAAAAAACCCCAAACAACTCCATAGTGATGTAACATTTTGTTATCACATTTGCATGCTGGAACTCAGTTACCATGTGTAGCAGCTTAAGGCTTACTGGACTACTCTAGTAAGAGAAATTAGATCATTGATCATAAAAGAATAATAAAGTCTATATCCTTCACTGGTTTGCTGAAAGGGATAAAAAGGCAAAGTATAAACAGTTCTTTCTTCTTTGCTCTTGGGCTCTGGATCTCTTCACTTCTCTGTCTCTTCCACTAATCTTGGCTGACCAGGTAATACTTAAATCTTGATAGTTGTTTTCTATCTGGGAGAGAGAGGTGGTGTGGGTCCCCTCTGGGCTCCTTCTTTGTCCAGAGGGGGAAGTTTGGATTTCTGTGTAATGTCTGAATTGTATATAATTGTAAATATATATAAATATATTGTGTATACATGCTTGCCAATTTACCTTTGCTGTAAACAGAGATTTATCTTACTTCCAAGCCATCTGAGCTGGTCTGGTAAGTTTAAACTGAGCGGGAGGAGAAAGTCTGTAAGCTACCACACCATGCTAGTGTGAACCAAAGTTCCCCAAAACCCCACTCATTTAAAGATCCCAAATACAGAGACATCTCACTTATAAAACTCCTAAGATTTTACCAAATTGGGTATCTTTTTTAACTTTGTAGGGTTCTGAGCTCCTATGCAAACTTCAGTAACTCTTAGTAGCACTCTGTAACCGGAACACTATCAGAACCAGAGTAAGTGCTTTTCCCTGTGCCTCGCAGAGCGTCGAGTCACCCATGTGTGAAGTGGTTGAATGAGGACTGTAACTTAGTGTGATATACCCTTGAAAAACAAAGATGTGATATGATATTAGGATAGTGTACTTCAGTTGACATGTAGTAAAGTTGTATGGTGAAAAACTACACAGCTCAGAATTTCAAACTCTGACAGTATGCTGTTGGACAAAACGGTTACAACATCCTCAGGTAAGCTGCCACAGGCTCAAGAGGCACAGAGACCAAAGATGGCAAAGGGAGTACACTTAAACTGCACCTATGTTACAAAAGCTCTGAAGTAAAACACTTGAAGAAATAATCATATTAGCACACCAGTGCTGACTTTAGGAAAGAAGGCAGTTTCTCTGGCTAGCCTCAGAGAAAGCCAAATAGACTTACCAGCTAGCCCAAAACAAAGCTGTTCCAGGTTCAGCCCAGCTGGGATGGGGGTGTCATCTGGAAACCTGAGGATCTAGGTGTGCAGGGAGATGTGGTCTCTCCTGGAGGGAGGACCCCTCCATGTCAAAGTTTATCCCACTTCCTGTCCACCACCTATTTAAGAGGCAATTCAAGTTTCTCTTGCTTCCTACCCTCAGCTTTGCAACATCTCCTTGCTGCTGCTGTTCCAGCTAACCACATGACCAACGCTACTACGTCCTGCATAAAAGGACAACATCCATCTCAATCTAGAGAATGCACTGCCGTAGAATCACATAATCATAGACTGCCAGGGGCTGGAAGAGACTTCAAAAGCTCACCCAGTCCAATTCCCCTGTCTGTTGGCTCATGGTCAACCTCCCATCCACTACAACCCTCAGATCCTTTTACCCTTTGCTGCCTTCCAATAGGTCACCCAACAGGTCAGTCCCCAATCTATACTGACCCTTGGGGATGTTCTTTCACAGGTGCAAGACTCTACATGTGCCCTTGTGGAGCTCCATTCAATTTCTCCCTGCCCAACCCTCCAGCCTGTCCAAGTCTCGCTGAATGGCAGCACAGCCTTCTGGTGTGGCAGCCACTCCTCCCAGTTTGGTGTCATCAGCAAACTTGCTGACAGTGCTCTCTNCCCTTGTCCCGTCATCAGGCATCACCCAGCAGAGCCTGGCTCCATCCTCCTGGCACGCACCCTCTACATATTTATAAACATGAATGAGGTCACCTCTCAGTCTCCTCTTCTCCAAGCAGCACAGCCCCAGCTCCTGCAGCCTCTCCTCCTAAGAGAGATGTTCCATTCTCTTCTCTGCACTGGACTCTCTCAAGCAGTTCTATGTCCGCCTTGAACTGGGAAGCCAAGAACTGAACACAGTACTCCAGATGTGGCCTCATCAGGGCAGAGTAGAAGGGCAGGAGAACCTCCCTCAACCTACTAACCACAGCCCTTCTAATACATCCCAGAATGGCATTGGCCCTCCTGGCCAAGAGTGCACACTGTTGGCTCATGGTCAACCTCCCATCCACTACAACCCTCAGATCCTTTTACCCTTTGCTGCCTTCCAATAGGTCACCCAACAGGTCAGTCCCCAATCTATACTGACCCTTGGGGATGTTCTTTCACAGGTGCAAGACTCTACATGTGCCCTTGTGGAGCTCCATTCAATTTCTCCCTGCCCAACCCTCCAGCCTGTCCAAGTCTCGCTGAATGGCAGCACAGCCTTCTGGTGTGGCAGCCACTCCTCCCAGTTTGGTGTCATCAGCAAACTTGCTGACAGTGCTCTCTGTGCCCTTGTCCAGGTCACTGATCAATATATTGAACAGAACTGGTCCCAGTACTGACTTCTGTGGGACCCAATTAGTCACTGGCCTCCAACTAGACTCCGTTCCACTGACCACAACTGACTTCTTCCCTTCAACCAGTTCCCAAGCCACCTCACTACCTGATCATCCAGATCGCACTGCCTCAGTTCAGCCAGCAGGATGCTGTAGGAGACAGTGTCAAATGCTTTACTGAGATCAAGAGAAACCAAAACCACTGCTCTACCAGCATCTGTGCAGCTGGTTATGTCCTCATAAAAGGCTATCAGGTTGGTCAAACAAGACTTATAGAATTATAGAATCAGCTAGGTTGGAAGAGACCTCCAAGATCATCCAGTCCAACCTATCACCCAGTTCTGTCCAATCAACTAGTTGACTGCTCCTAATGACCCTCCTGTCTTTGATATGCTTAAAGACAGTGTTGAAGATAAATTTCTCCATGACCTTTCCAAGGACAGAGCTGAGGCTAATAGGTCTACAGGTATGTGGGTCCTCCTTCTTAGCCTTTTTGAAGATGAGAGTGATGTTTGCCCTCCTCCTGCCATCCAACCTGGTTTTGTAGATGTACTGTATCTGTTCCCCTTCCTTTATATTTTTTGTAACCCTCATTTACTCATTTACTTTAAATACCTTTTATTTATTGTTACAGTTTTCTTTTTAGCTTCCAATTGTTTTAAAGCTGTTCTTTGGGTGTTTTACCCTCTTTCACTCTTCTACCTAGTTTGGGCAGGTTTAAGGCTGTTCTTTGGGTGTTTTACCCCATTTCACTCTTCTACCTAGTTTGGGCAGGCATCCTAAGTTTTGTTCTGTTGGGCTTGTGGACTCCAGGAAGCTTAAACAGTAACAAAAGCTTATAGGTATAGGTATCCACTGTGCTGTGGATTATCACCTTTAAAAACTGCGCTGTTTTAAGTAAGTAAAAAAAAAAAAACAACAGAGTAGCTCCTACTGCAGTCTATTAACAGATTATAAAGCAAGAAGGAAAAAAGGAAAAAAATCTATATAAATCAGTAATTATACAATTTATTGTCCACAACAAATGTATACAAAGCCATCAGAACATGTAGATTAGAATTTCTTGTAACAGTATTTAGGTTTTCAGTGTCTTCCATTATGAGATAAGAGAGTAAGAAACTGAATGAGCTGACTATTGACTGGAGTTCAAGCAAAACTGCAGCTGTGATTTCTTAAACAAAGAATGAAACTTGAAAAAAATACACCCCCCCCAAAAAAAAAATTGAAGACCCCTCTTCATCATTCCCTAATTAGTAGCTCCAAGCCTTATGGCATATTTATACTACCTTAAAAAAAAAAAAAACAACAAACCCCAAACCTTGCCCAACCATACCTCTGAATAACTCTGAATGTCAGCACAAAGTATAATGACATCTGAGAATATCTGAGCATAATTATCATCAAGTTGTCCTCAGCAACTCTTTGATTGCTTATGCATTTTGCACTCCCCCTTGGTCATTCTTGGTTAAGCAGTGACATGAAGACTGATTACTAAGCTTCAATGCAGATGCAAAAGACCTAGTTGAAACAAGGGGAAAGAAATTAACTGAAAAAAAAAAAAGTCCATTCCTACTAAGGTTATTATTATTATTAAAAACTATTCTACATTAGTTTTTGAGCTTCCCTCTCAGCATGCCAGTTGCTGAGCAAACCTTGCATTTTCAACAGCATTTTATTAGGCTGTTCTAAGGAGATATGCCAAGTGTGTTCACATTGCTCATTGCTGTTCTCCTCCTTTCACGTTGCTCATCAGTGTTTTCCTCCTTACACACAAACTGTTTCTATATAAAAAGTTAACTTAAAATTTTGAGAGCTTCTGCCTGTAAGGGAGAACACAGCAAGCTCTCAACATCCATAAATAAGCATATCTACATTGTTGACTATTCTTGTTTTCTTAAGCTCCTAATATCAAAATAATGACTTTGGTAACTTAAGCACTGACTTTTTTTGACCTGTCTTGAAACAAACAGTAACATCTTCCTTTTTCTCTACGGCTGTTCTCCTTCTGAAGGTTATTACTTCTGATCTGTTCAATCAGTTCTCCTCTGCAAGTTAACAGAAACAAGTTGAAATTAATTGTGGTTAGACCACTTGGTTACACAGATGCAATTATTTTTCTTAGAGTCTGCCTGAGAGTTTGACATTATCATCTAATCTCTGAACAGCTATTAAATTTTAGGTCATTTTTCAGCCCCATGGAGCAGAAATAAAGGTAGGCCTAAGACATAAGTTACATCACTCTATGCATTTACTCCAGATAATGCCAAGTTCAAATACTACATGCCACTTCTATCTCCATGTTTGCTGGGCTCTTCAGAGTTACAATCAAAACATGATCTATTGCTTTTTAAGCCAAAGCTGATGCTTTCAAAATCAAACACTACTAACCTAGCAGATGTTCTCTTGTCAACAAAATACCACAGTGTGTATGGAACTGCATCTATTCAAATAAACACTTGATTTATCTCACAAGAGCTATGCTATCAGCAAAATGAAACACGACTAATGTATTCAAACTGTATCATATGTCATTCAAAAGGCTACTTTTAAAATGGCCTGGATCAGTAATCTAGTTTCAAATTGCCTGGTATAGCTAAACAGAATCATGATTTGCTGCAGCACTTTGATGTACAAAGAGAGGCTGAGTATTTGAAAATTAGGACAGGAGGTTTTTCTCTGTGTGTGTTGTTTGCTTGGATTTGATTCTTTTTCCAACTACAATAGTAATAACGTGAATTTTTTTTTGTGGTTATCACAGGTAAAAGCAAATACAGTTCAAAGTCTGTTGTCTACACATAAAGAGTTTGCTTTAAGGCAAGTTAAATTCTTAATCATAAAACTTAACTGACTTCAACTGCAGAACCATAGAAAGGGTAGTGGCAAAACTACTGTTAGGAGACAATTCGACAAAAATCTCTGTTAGGACCACAGGAAAGGCAATTCATAAGACAGCCACTTAACTGAGTTTGCAAGATGTATTTTGAAGGGGAAAGTGCAGGATATCCTCTACCTGATTGAAGACAGAAATAAAAAAGATCCTTGCTGCAGCCCTGTTGATACTTTCTAAGTTCTCAGGTTTGTCTCTTTAGACTGTCAACAAGTATATATACATCCCAGTTATCACTCTAGCATGCTGGTGTGATAAAAAGTGGAAAGTAAAATAAGGACCCCCAGTCTTACACAATAATTATTTTTCTTACTGTTTTCACTTTTGTTTCATCCCTATACACCCTGTCAGGAATAAGAATGACATAACCAACAATAAAGTAACTGGATTACATAAGCCAGGCAAGAACATTACTATCTGCTTTATATACTATGGTTACTCCATAAGGTGCTGCAAGAGTATGACTGCAAAATGGATTTGTAACCATTTGTAAGTATTGTGCATTCTTCAGTTAAATACTTCAATAAAACCAATCAGAAATCCATCTTCTGAAAACTTGTTTTTGTAAACCCTTCCTTTAGGGTTTCACTGCTTCTATTTTACAGTGTGCAAAGAGGTCTAAAGAAATACTTTGAGCCTCTGAGGAATTTTACAGCTTCTCATTTCACAAACATAATCTTGTTTATCTTAACATATAGTAAGCTTCATGTTGGGAATTTAAGATTTATCTGTATAATGTGAATTAAATTTAGACAGCAATCTGCTAAGGTAAAAGAGTAGGGTTAGAAGAAGCATGCTGCGATTTCAGTGTCTCGAAAGATAACCCTCCCAAATGGGTAAACTGGAAGTTATTGTTAAAAAAATAATCAAAGACCTCTCCACATGCATAAGACACAAGTATTTCAGTATCACTTGTTAACAGCCTCCTCTGCACTAGAAGACACAGTGCATATACCTATTTTACATATTAATAGTATAGCCCCTTACATAAAATACTTCTTTGGAGAGAGACATAATCAGCTCCCTGAAACTTAAGAGGTACAACCATGCTTAATGTCCAAAGCACACTAGAGTATGAAGTAACCTCTGTAACATGAATACAATGCTCTTGTTAATTGTATCATACTGTTTTCTAATTATGACTAGCCATATTACCATCTTCCTTTCTAGTAAAAAGACTACTTGATACTCCTGTAAAATAAACATTTAGGAAAAGTATCATGCTCACTGGTCATCAAATATGTCAAAGTCTACTTACTGAGTTACAAGAGAAGTTGGAAGATCTAAGAAAGATATTTTAACAAGGCCAAGTGCAGGGCTCTACACTTTGGCCACAACAACCCCAAGCAGTGCGACAGGCTGAGGACAGAGGGGCTGGAGAGCAGCCAGGAAGAAAGGGACCTGGGGGTACTGGTAGATAGTAGCTGAACATGAGCCAGCAGTGTGCCCAGGTGGCCAGGAGAGACAACGGGATCCTGGCCTGGATCAGGAACAGTGTGGCCAGTAGGACAAGGGAGGTTATTCTGCCCCTGTACTCAGCACTGGTCAGGCCACACCTTGAGTCCTGTGTCCAGTTCTGGGCTCCTCAGTTCACGAGAGATGTTGAAATACTGGAACGTGTCCAGAGAAGGGCAACAAAGCTGGTGAGGGGCCTGGAACACAGCCCTGTGAGGAGAGGCTGAGGGAGCAGGGTGTGTGCAGCCTGGAGAAGAGGAGGCTCAGGAGTGACCTCTTTGCTGTCTACAACTACCTGAAGGGAGGCTGTAGCCAGGTGGAGCTTGGTCTCTTCTCCCAGGCAACCAGCAACAGAACAAGGGGACGCAGTCTCAACTTGTGCCAGGAGAGGTTTAGACTGCATGTTAGGAGGAAGTTCTTGTCAGAGAGAGTGATTGGCATTGGAATGGGCTGTTCAGGGAGGTGGTGGAGTTGCCATCCCTTGACGTGTTCAAGAGATGACTGGATGAGGTAGTTAGTGCCATGGTCTAGTTGACTGGACAGGGCTGGGTGATAGGTTGGAGTGGATGATCTTGGAGTTCTCTTTCAATCTGGTTGATTGTACAATTCTATGACATTTCCTGGATGTAATGTAGACAATTCTCTACTATGTAATAGGCATAATTTATACTACAACAAGATTAATAACTTGGGGTAATCATTAAGTGCCACATAAGTCTCTAAAACAGAGGAGCACTAAGTGGAGGTATTACAGCTGGTTTCTTCTAATATATGGAGAAAGTAAAAAGAAAGTGTGATTTTGGCTTATGAAAAATGAAAACACAGCATTATCTGAAAGAGTCCTCCTAAGGAGACAAAGCTAAGAGAGTCTGAACTTGTAGCTCCTGAACTGTAGCCCAGGTTGTTTCCTGAAAAACTGCTACACACCTGACTTGCCACTCGATTACCTTCAACTGGAGGCATCATGTTTTTCATTCGTCCAGTTGTTATGCTTGACTTTAATTCAGTTTCACATTAAAGTGATGAATCAACTACTGTCTGTGACTGGTGGAATTAACTTCATCTTTTCTAACACATGACAGTAGTCCCTCACTGTGCCAACTCTATCAAATTTTTTGTTATGTCTTTGCATGTGTAGTGTGACTGCATTAATAAAGAAAGTTTCAGGTTTGGATTGCACAAGTTTCAGTTTGAACCGATCACAATGTGTTAGTGTGAGGACAATAAGGGAATGTAAGAAAATTTTCTTGTATCTACATAGTTCCACAGAGTGGTTTAAGAATACAAACCCTTTTGTGTAGCAGTATCATATCTAAAACTTGGTGAGGGATCATCATCAACTAACTGCTGACTACTTTAGCAATAAGAAAGCAGCACAAAGCTGCTGGAATCAGAACTCACAGGAGAGAAAACTCCTGAAAAACTGAGAGGCTTCCAAAATGAAAAATAAAAAAAAAGGGAGAGATAAAAGCTAAACTGTCCACTAACATAAATTTCAATGATACCATGTTTTTAACAAAAATATCCTACCTTCCTCTCCATTTCTCTGGAATTCACATGCTGAAGACAAATGATAACTATCTTCTTGCCCACTAAATTCTTGCCCATTTAAACTTCAAGGGATCTTGACATTCCTTGCCCAACTACATACACATGGCATAGCAGTGAGCTTTCTAAGGGAAACTGCTTATCACCCATACTCCTTCAGTTCTATTGCTAGAAGTACAATTAGCTTCTATATACGAACCTCCGAGGAATATTGGCATCAAATAGTGTTGTATCGTCATCGTCATCATCATCTTGCTCTAGTGGGGTCAGTTCCATGTTTTCTATGTTTGTATCCAAAACTCCGTATCTTCTGGTTTTTCTGTTCTGCCTTCTGAGCCTGAAAATGTATTTTAAAACATTTAAGTTCTATAAATGCTCTTCTACTTTCTATGCCCACAATATAAGAAAACAGCTATAAGCTATATTGATATTCAATGTGGTCTATAGATTCATACATAATCAATGCGGTATACATAAAGTTGACATACTTAGCTCTATGAAATTCAGAGGTCAGGCAACTCTAAAAGTCAGGAATTTACATGAAATTATTAACATCAGTAGCAACACTACCTGCAGTTTTGTGAAAAATTACTGTAGTGAACACTTAAAGCCTACACAGATACTTCACAGAGGCAGGTAAAAAGGCATGCAAGTACATACTTCTAGCAGATCCAAAAATAAGGAAAAATAAATCTTCCTACACATTCTCCATGTATTTTATGCAACTCTATAAAATAGCAGAGCAAATCAGAGAGAAGCTCAACTACAGCAAAACTGTAATGCAAATCATGAGTGGTGCTGAAAGTTGTTATCATTATCTGTGAAGTCTTTTATAGCTATCACATTAAAAGCACTGTTTATAATTACACTTTGGAATAAAAGAGAGTTATGCATATTTCACAAAATGCAGAAGGAAAAGGCAGTGATTCACATTTCAGGATTAAGGCATAGTGCTTATCGCAGGCTCTTTGCATCTGCTTTTCTCACTTTCCATTGCTTCTGTGTCTACCTGAGTCCCATATAAGCTTCATGCACACAGAACCACTTCATCTGGGTTTGCAGAACTACTCCTACGTGCCTGAAATAAGACCTGCTCAAATTTTTGAGTATCAGGTACTCAGATCAACACCTGCCCAGCAAACACTATGAAAAAGCCTATGGGTTTAAAATGCTTGCAAAGTCCCTTTCAGCTACTCTGTACTAGCAAACAGGAGCTATATGACTGCCACTGGACTTCAAAGAAAGAAAAAAAAAAGCATTTGCTTTCTAGGCACTCAGTGCTAAACTCAAAGATGATACTGATAGCAGCACTTCCTTTTAGAAACTCTATAGAGTTTACAGACCCAAGCCAGGTGCCTAGGAAAGCTATTTACAGCATTCAGGAACTTCAATATTGGGTACCCCAGAGATAGTAATAATAACTTTTTAAAATCTATCTATAACATTAATAATATCTATATTGTACTATTATTATACTGTGGATAATCACCTTTCTGCTCTACGCTGAGGCACTACTTTAACCATCTTGTAACAGACAACTGCTATATTGAGACCCTCAGCTTTAGATTATGTCCTGAATTCTGGTGTGCTTGAGTTTATTTATTTATTAATACTTCCTGGAAAAGCATTCACTTTCTCACACTGGGGCAACTTTGAAAGAACACCCAGCAGCAGCAAGTATACTCCAGTGAACCAGACCTTCTATTAGAACTCAGAAGTAAACATAACCTTATTAGGATGAGAAGAGTATAAAATACACACTTTTGTTCCTGGTACTCAAAAAAGAAATGATCAGCATGATCATTCCTCTACCCTCAGCTATGAGTCGAGACAGCAAATGCCTATTGTGCCAGGCATTTAAGTGCTTTAACACAACTTGAAGTACCTAACTTAATTGTTTAAAACTCAGGAAATTTTGCCTTTGGGTTCAAAATAGAGTTTCTTCCACTTTCTTCCTTCATTACATCTGGACTTTAGGCCTCAATATAGAAAAATGTTGTATAACTCAAAGCACCGAGCAGAAGAGAATTATTCTAAATCTTTCATCTTAAAGTGTGGTGGAAAGTGTGGTTGCTTCATACATACTGCATCTTTTATTGTTACTAAAGCAGAAGATAAGTGATTTGCAACAGAACAAGGGGACACAGCCTCAAGTTGTGCTGGGGGAGATACAGGCTGGATGTTAAGAGGAAGTTCTTCACAGAGAGAGCGATTTGCCATTGGAATGGGCTGCCCAGGGAGGTGGTGGAGTCATCGTCCCTGGAGGTGTTCAAGAGAAGACTGGATGAGGCACTCAGTGCCATGGTCTAGTTGACTGGATAGGGCTGGGTGATAGTTTGGACTGGATGATCTTGGAGGTCTCTTCCAACCTGGTTGATTCTATTCTGTTCTATTCTATTCTATTCTATTCTATTCTATTCTATTCTATTCTATTCTATTCTATTCTATTTTATTCTATTTCATTTAACAGAAGTAGGAGAGACATACTCAGACGAGCACTCCCAAACAACCTACAGAACTGGAAATCACATTGAACACAAGGAGAGACAGTTCACACTATTTGTATGGTCAGTATTCCTATGAATATCACTTACATTTGTATGGTCAGTGTTTCCATGGATATCACTTACACTTTTTTTTTAACTTAACGGGGTAAAACAAAAAGCAAGTCATTACTCTGAGTCAAAAATATCTACAACAGTCATAGACCATGTCTACATCAGGAAAAAAAAAAAAAACAAAAACACCATAAGGCTGGCACAAAGATTCAAGATTCTAGATTCAAAGAATAGCTGTTGAAAAAGGGATGAAAAGGCTGAAAGAATACTGGAGACGCTTAAGAAGCATACGTGTATGGTAACAACTATGACACTAGAGCAATGCCACGAATGTCTGCATCCTCACTATTAGGCGCCCTTTATGTACTTGTATGTGGTTGTGAGGACTCCCCTAAACCTTCTCTTGTCAAGGCTGAACAAAAACACTTCTCACAGTTTTCCTTCATACAACAGGTCTTCTAGTCCTCTGACTACTCTTGTGGCCCTTCTTCAAGACCCTTTCCAGCCTGTCTCCATCCTTCTAAATGTTAGCTTAGGTCCCAGAACTTTCTCGTACAGGAAGGTAGTCTTCATTTTATGTCCAAGCTTTTTCTGAATGCTTACCCGGTCTATCAAACACAAACGTATCCCAAAGGTGCCTGCAACAAACAGTGGCAGAAAATCCATTAAAAAGCAAAAAGCAACAGGGCAAGGTTACTTTTACAGAATTAAACAAAATTAAAATCACTTTGTGAAAGAGTCTAAACTCATTGATCAAGTCTGGAATATCAACACATTGATAGGGGGTGTATGGAGAAACTGCAGTGTTTTCAACATCAAACACTGCATCAGCTAGAAGAGGCAAACTCCTTTTGGACAACAGGCAGTTTGGCCATAATTCTTATAAGAATCTGATATTAAGTAAATAGATCATAGCAATACCTGTCCCTAGAGTCACAGAATCAACCAGATTGGAAG
>WAAF01016785.1:0-25018 GCA_013400475.1 Tricholaema leucomelas | reverse complement strand
TAAGACTGCAACTTGCAGTTATGTTCTATATATTAGAACCTTGATAAGACTGCAACTTGCAGTTATGTTCTATATATTAGAACCTTGATAAGACTGCAACTTGCAATTATGTTCTATATATTAAAACCTTGATAAGACTGAAACTTGAAATTATGTTCTATATATTAGAACTAAGACTGCAACTTGCAATTATGTTCTATATGTTAGAACTTTGGTAAGACTGCAACTTGCAATTGAGTATGTTTTATATATTAGAATTTAAGTCTGTAACTTGATACACTCTTAGAGGACACAAACAACTTGAGATGTGTCTGTTGCTTTCAGAAACTACAGATTTCAAAGGCCTGTCAGTGCTTACAATTTCAAAATTATACTCTGCTACTGTCTTTGAAGATTTTTCCTTTCCTTCCTTGCACATGGAGTGTGCAAGTGTACATTAAAAACTGGCACAGCTAGCCCTTCAGACTCAAAATGTAAACCCGGTCTACTCCTCACACTTTTCAAACACAGTCATTTAGAGAATTAGTAAAATGGTAGAAAAGTTCTTAACACATAAACCAAAAGCAAAACCCTACCATTTTTTTGGTCACAGTTCACATTTATGGTGACCTCTAAAGCTAACATGCACAATCTGCTCCTCCTTTGGGATCCCTTACACTAGTGCCTTTCTCCCTGCTGTTTGTAAATCTGGATTTCAGCACAACATAAACTTGCTCAGTGTAGAAAATTTTCTTGTGCATTTTTCCTTGGTACCTTTGCCTGTGTTAAGTTTGAAAACAATTTCCAATGTGGTTAATTTTTAAGATGAAAATCAATTACTCTTTCAAAATGTCTTTTGATAACTTTTCAATGCTATGTACCTTTGACAGAGAGAGAATTTGATCCTGATATATACTGTGGTGTCATTGATGTGGAAACCAGGAAACCTTGTACTAGGTCTTTGACATGCAAGGTAGGATATCTTAATCAGAATAAGATTATGTAAAGCTTGAATTCAGGAATATGACAGAAAAATACAGGGTTTTGCTGTCAGTAATTATTACAATAAATGGTACAAACTCCCAAACTTGCCCAGCAGCAGGAAGGAATCAGTTAATTATTTGTTCCAAAATGTATTTCTTAAAGTAACCTGGAGATCTGGTATTGTTCTATGAACCCTTTAACATAGATGTGGGCATAGGACAGATTGCTACTCCATATATGGAGTAGCAGTCTCCTATGAGGAGAGGCTGAGGGAGCTGGGGTTGTTTAGCCTGGAGAAGAGGAGGCTCAGAGCAGACCTCATTGCTCTCTACAGCTACCTGAAGGGAGGTTGTAGCCAGGTGGGGGTTGGTCTCTTCTGGCAGGCACCCAGCAACAGAACAAGGGGACACAGTCTCAAGTTGTGCCGGGGGAAGTATAGGCTGGATGTTAGGAGGAAGTTCTTCACAGAGAGAGTGATTGGCATTGGAATGGGCTGCCCAGGGAGGTGGTGGAGTCACCGTCCCTGGAGGTGTTCAGGAAAAGCCTGGATGAGGCACTTAGTGCCATGGTCTGGTTGACTGGCTAGGGCTGGGTGCTAGGTTGGACTGGCTGAGCTTGGAGGTGTTTTCCAACCTAGTTGATTCTATTCTATATAGGTAGCAAGGGGCCAGCACATCCTGCTTTTTGGGGATAACCTTTGGGTCATAGATGCTCAAATGCCTCGTTAGCATTACAAGTATTATTTGTTTACACAGAATTTAAATGAATCAAGCTTCTTCCCTCTCACAGACCCTCCTTTTCCCCCTGCAAAGTCTGCAGCAGATGCTTAGGAGGTGTAGGTGTAACTGCTAATGCTGCTTCATCTACAACCACCGCCAACTCAGAAATGAGTCTTCCGAAAAATCTATGGGGTGCATCTGGGGGTCAAACTCTAAATTTATATAGTCCATAAAAACTCTGTCAGGTGAAACCTGTCCTCTGCCTCAAAAAATCTTAGGGGACAGAGAAGTTTCGCTTAGTCTAAAGGAATCAAGAATCCAGATCCCCTGCAACTGTGTAATATTTAGCTACTTTCCTGCAAAGCAGCTAAACTGTCAGTAGAGGAAGCATCTGGTAAATAAACCACCTGCAGAACAAAGGTAAGTGAAGCTGGCACTAAGGCCCCAGAGGAACTAAACATGAACACTTTGCCCTTTGGAATTGCGTGGCGGAGGCAATTGTTTTGCTGGTAAAGGAGTTAAAAGCTTCAAGGTTTTCCAAGGGAACTAGGCAAATCAGAAGTGTAAAAGAGAAAGTAAAAGTGCACCTCAGCATTTCCTCATGTTGTGCCTACTCAGAGTATTGCTACTTGTGCCTGAATTATATAATAATAATTTTTTACCTTACTAAAATGAACCCAGTCAAGTCATTTATGCCATCTGGAACTTACAAGGTATGGGATGTGACTGTAACAACTCAGAAAAAGAACTTCCATCTATTTCACTTTACCTCTGATTTGTGCCATATGTGCACATATACATCTTCTGATGTGCAGCATTCAGCAGTTAGAATCACAGAATGCTTTAAGTTGGATGGCACCTCAAAGCTCATCCAGTTCCAACCCCATGCCGTTGGCAGGGACACCTCCCACTAGAACAGTTTGCTCAAGGCCTCATCCAGCCTGGCCTTGAACACCTTCAGGGAGGGAGCAGCCACAACCTCCCTGGGCAACCTGTACCAGTGTCTCACCACCCTCACTGCAAAGAACCCTTTCCTAACATCTAGTCTGAATCTCCCCTCTGCCAGTTTAAACCCATTACTCCTCACCCTGTCATTAGAAGACCTTGTCAATAGTCCCTCCTCAGCCTTCCTGTAGGTCCCCTTCAGATACTGGAAGGCCACTCTAAGGTCTCCTCGAAGCCTTCTCTTCTCCAGGCTGTAGAGCCCCATCTCTCATAGCCTATCCTTATAGCAGTGTTGCTGCAGCCCTCTGAGCATCTTCCTGGCCTCTGGAACTGGCTCCAACAGTTCCATGTCCTTCTTGTGCTGGAGGCTCCAGAACTGCACACAGGACTCCAGGTGAGGTCTGAGGAGAGCAGAGCAAAGGGTCAGAATCCCCTCTCTTGCCAAGCTGCCCACACTGCTCTTGCTGCAGCCCAGGGCAGAGTTCTCTCTGACTGTCCATTCTGTTGTGTTTATTTGCATTCCTTAATACCTATTTGATTGCTTTTCCAGGAATGCATCAGGATAGAGAAAGAGTAAAGATGTTTGATAAATATTTCTCACAACTGCCAGTGCAAGTGATTTTAAACATTTCTTGTGTTAAATGATTTCACAAATGAAAGCAGATATTTAATATTTTTGGTTGTGTGCTAGTTGGCCATTAAAATATAACTCTAAAAGGTTTTTCACTTCTGTTCTTAACCTTACAGAACCATGGCACTTCCTTTTTACACAAAGAAATTTGAAATCAACTCTTTACTTAGTCTCTTGGTTGTTTTAGTTTATTCAGACATGGACACAGTAGCACAAAGGAGGTTATTCTGCCCCTGGACTCAGCACTGCTCAGGCCACACCTTGAGTGCTGTGTCCAGTTCTGGGCTCCTCAATTCAACAGAGATGTTCAGGTACTGGAATGTGTCCAGAGAAGTGTAATGAAGCTGGTGAGCACAGGCCTGGAGCACAGCTCTGTGAGGAGAGGCTGAGGGAGCTGGGAGTGTGCAGCCTGGAGAAGAGGAGGCTCAGGGCTGACCTCATTGCTGTCTGCAACTACGTGAAGAGAGGTTTTAGCCAGGTGGGGTTGGTCTCTTCTGCCAGGCAACTGAACACAGAACAAGGGTATCACAGTCTCAAGTTGTGCCAGGGCAGGTCTAGGCTGGATGTTAGGAGGAAGTTGTTGTCAGAGAGAGTGATTGGCATTGGAATGGGCTGCCCAGGAAGGTGGTGGAGTCACTGTCCCTGAAGGTGTTCAAGAAAAGCCTTGGATGGGACACTTAGTGCCATGGTCTGGTTGGCTGGCTAGGGCTGGGTGCTAGGTTGGACTGGATGAGCTTGGAGGTCTCTTCCAACCTGGTTGATTCTACGATCCACCAGGTGGTTTTAAACTCTGTCTTCCAAGTCATTCTTCCATTTGTTTACTAAACCAAGTGTGGTGATTTTCTCTGGTTTAGAGCTCCAGACACATGTTCTGAGTGTTTGATTTCCACCAATCTAATAGGCTGGGATTAATGATTGATTCCTGGTTTTGCAGACACATTCCTTAACCCAGCGGAGGGCTGTACAGGGTCGAAGAAAACGATTTGATGTGTTATTAGCTGAGCACAAAAGCAAAACCAGGGAAAAGGAACTTCTTCGACATTCGGATCATCATCAGCAGATGCCTCCTCTCAGGGAACCACATCCCTCACCTACTAAAACTTCCCAGGAGCTGCACCAAAATTCTCATGGAGTTACTCTTACAGAAACAAAGCCTTTATTACCTAATAAACCCAAACCTCACCCCCCCAGTCTTCCAAGGTAAGGAAAATCTTCATATTCAATGGTATGACTTTAGCACTGGTGGCTTCATCAGGTGGAGTTTGAAAGAGTGATATGGATCTGTTGGACAGAGCAGTGTTTTTGCTCTAGGCCCAGTGACTGTCTGCCTGCAATTAGCAATTACATACTGAGCTGTTACTGCTAATGAGGAGGGTTTGGTGTTTGAAATAGTAAAAGCTCACTTGCATCACTGAGAGCAGTTCAGCAGTGACTGGGCAGTGCTGCTTTTCCAGGTGTACCATACCTCCTGTCCTTTCTCTCAGTGGAGGTGTTAGAAAACTGGAACATAGGAGAAATCTGTTAATGCAGATTTCCTTCTGTCAGTAATTGTAAGGGCTTGAGCTTGGAATATTTAACTACACTTGGTTCAATAACACCTTTACTGCTTGCCTTGCCCAGGCCTCCATTCTGTCCAGCCCAGCACAGTGGAAATGTCCCTAGTGAGTCTCCTTCTGTCCATGAGTCCCTACACCCTCCCTTGCCTGCAGCTGAGCCAGCATCTCGGTTATCCAGTGATGAGGGAGAATGTGATGAAAAAGAAGAGCCTGTTGAAAAACTGGATTGTCATTATTCAGGTCATCATCCTCAACCAGCCGCTGTACGTTTTAAGTTGGTTAGCCTTGCTCTCTCACTTCCTCTCACCTTAGAAACAAATTCCTTTGGGGGTTTAAGGGTGGATTTCTATGGGGAGGGGGATTTTTTTTTGCTTCCTAGATTTTAAGAGAGTTCTTTTGTTGCCTCATAGTGAAGGGTTTAACTGTAGCTGCGTACTAAATGTATTACAGAAATACAATCTGAAGGAAAGCAAAATGCCAAAACACCTAAGGTGAAGTTGGTGACTGCTTTGAAGGGCTGTGGTTTTGGAATAAGGACACGTAGACACCAGATGTTGTTATCAGACTTTCACACACACATCTTTTACTCGAGGTAGCAGTAAGGTGGTGTTTTAATATTTAAATCTTGACAAAAGCTTGTTAGCTGAACTAAAAACACAAGCTTTATTGTCTGGCCTGTATAGCAAATTATTTCCTTTAAAAAAAACAACTAACTTAACCCAACCAAACCAAAGAAACCCAAAAAAACCCTAACAGCAACCAAAACCAGACTGCACAGAGAGCTGATAGCTCCTCAGAAGCATATGTTACATATGTGCTGTTTTATTTATACTCACATAGAAACACATCCTACTGTCCTTCCCTGTTCAATCAGAGGGATCCACATCTGCCAAGTATGGGAGTATCAGGTGGCAACAGAATGATCCTGGTACACCAAGGCCAAAGATCAGAAATAGTCTCTGGAAAGAATTGATTCTTTCTTTTTAATATATTTGATTTAAGTACCTAAAGCCATATTAGTGTAGCAATATTTCTTTAGACAGAAGTGCCTTGCGAGTCGCAGAGTTGTTGCTGCAGGTAGGAAACCCCAATAAAAATCTGTCTTTTCAGTTTTGCACATTTGGTAGTCGGCAAGTTGGAAGAGGTTATTACGTGTTTGACAAGCGGTGGAACCGTGTTCGATGTGCACTTGACAGCATGTTGGAGAAGCATCTGAATTCCCAGATGTGGAAGTGAGTAGCCCTGAAAGAGTTCTTACTCTTCTTGGTGTTTGTGGAAATGCACAAAGCCTGTGATTCTACCCAAAGAACAGTAACCTCGTGTTCAGATGGACAGGGTCAAAGGTTGGTCGTCTGTGCCTCACGTGTTTTGCAACAATGGACTATTAATTTAATCAAATACTCTGGTGGCATTAATCAGCCTCCAGATACAATCTCATTAATTATAGTGCTGTCGTTGCAAAGAATGGTACCTACGTAGGTTTTTATTTGTTCATCTCTTCACCTGCAGGAAAATTCCTCCAGCATCTAGTAACACAGCATCTGTTCGTGCACCACATCGGACAAACTCGGTGCCTGCTTCGCAGTATGGTGTCAGTGCAGCAGGTTTCCTCCTGCCCGCCACGGTGATGTCGTCGCCAGCGTTGGTATCTCCTTCCTGTGTCTCTCTGACTAATAAATCGGTACCATCACATGGAACGACACTAAATGCCAATCCTGCCACTCTGGGCGCAGTGGATCCTGTCTGCAGTATGCAATCAAGACAAGTGTCTTCGTCCCCTTCAACACCTACAGTGCTTTCCTCCGTACCTTCACCTATGCCCAGCAAACCTCAGAAAATTAAATCCAGCAAATCTTTTAAACCTAAGGAATCTTCTGCTGGCAGTGGCACCTGTAACAGCACCGGCAGCGTCAGTAGCAGCGGCGGCTCAGGAAAGAAGCGTAAAAACAGTTCCGCACTGCTCGCACCTTCTCATTCCACAGAGTCCTTCAGAAAAAACTGCGTGGTTAACTCTGGAAACTCTGGGGCCTCTTATCATCCGTCGGTCACAGCTTCGTCCCACAGCGTTGGCCTCAACTGCATGACTAGCAAAGCTAACTCCGTTAGCCTCAAACATGACCAATCAGGGAGGGGTCCTCCGACTGGAAGCCCTGCGGAATCGATAAAGAGAATGAGTGTGATGATGAACAGCAGCGACTCCACGCTCTCCTTAGGGCCCTTTGTTCATCAGTCCAGCGAGCTGACTGTCAATTCACACAGCAGTTTTTCACATTCACATACTTCCCTAGACAAATTAATAGGAAAGAAAAGAAAGTGCTCACCTGGTTCAAGCAGCTTAAACAGCAGCAGCAACAGCAGCAAATCAAACAAAGTTGCCAAATTGACATCGGTGAACAATGTTCATGCAAAACACACTGGTGCAATCCCAGGGACACAAGGACTGATGAACAGTTCTCTATTTCATCAGGTATGAAATTTTGTCTCTAAGCTGATATGCACATACCTCTTCACACACAATCATAGAGTGGTGCAGATTGGACAGGACCTCTGGGGAGATCGTTCAGTCCAACTTCCCTGCTAAAGCAGGGTCACCCACTGCAGGTTGCCCGGGATCCACAATGTCCAGGCAGGTTTGGTATCCCTCCAGAGAAGGAGACTTCACAGCCTCTCTGGGCAGCCTGGGCCAGGGCTCCAACGTCCTCACAGCGAAGTTTTTCCTCGTGTTGAGGCAGAATGTTCCAATTTGTATCCATTGCTCCTCGTCCTATCACAGGGACACCATTGAAAAGAGACTAGCACCTTCCTGACATGCACCCGTTAGATAAAGATGCAATGGTTAATGGCTGACTTAATTTGGAAGCACACTGCCTGCTCCAGACACTGCAACGGAACGACTCTGAGCCATTTTAACCACTCACTGCTCCAGACAGCAGTAGAAGTGACCTAGATTGTACCTGCAGGCACTAGAAATTGCTCTCACGTGCCTCTATTACATATGTTCTCCTAAATATTAGCCAATTCCAGATCTCACTCAAGAAAACATTGTCTTATTTATCCACTGCTCATTTGAAGTGTTTTTATATGCTACTTTTACACAAGATTTTTGTAATCACTCTGATGAGGCATGGCTTCTGGTTTTAAGCTAACCTTAAATAGGATGTTCTGAGTTCATTAGAAGTTGCCTGTGAATTGCTCTCAGATGAAATTCAGTCCTTGCATTTAAAGAAACCCATAATTAAAGAAGTAAATCTTGCCAGCCAGCCATGCAGCTGAGCTCTGTGTCGCAGCCCAACTTCTTGTTTCTGTGTCAGTAATAAACATGCTGCAGAGTGGAAAATAACAATGCTGATAGCAGAGCTGTGATGCTGTGATAAAATAAGCCTATTATCCCAAGGTGTCATTGACTCACGTCGTGGTAATAACAAGATTGAATGTTATAAACGAGATAGAAACGGTTTTAGTTAGGAAAGCAAACAGATCCTGGTAAGTTAGGATGAGAGATCATTTAGAAATAGGCAACTCAGACTTAATACTGTTCAGATTAATGTGGAGGACCACTTGGAGGAGTAAAAATGATTTCACATAGCTCAAGGAGAGGCTGGACATAGGGACTGAAAACCCTAGAAACCTTCTGTTTCATCTGGTGCTAATAACCAGAAATCTGTCTACCCAGAGAGCTTTTTCAGAGTGGGTTCTTAATTTTTGGTTTCAGCCATAAAGGAAGATCTTTTGCTGTTCTGTTGTGCTTGCTGCAACAAAAACAAAAAAGCATTCAGATGGCTGAACTTATTTTTGGGCTTAAGCTGGTAGTGGCTCTTTCAGATGTGCAATACAAATAAAGGAGAAGTGAGTTAAGGAAGGAAGTAATCTCCAAAGCCATCCTAACTTTGAAGAGCTTTAGCGTGAGGACTGTCAAGTCTCGGAGATGTCAGGCACACGTTAGTGCTGTCGCATTGTGCCCTGCTGATTCACTCCGACGTATGCTCTTGTTAACCAGACTGTCTTGTAAGGGCTTCTGCTGTGCCAGCCTGGCTCACTCATCCTTCTCTTTCTTTTGCTTGCTCAAAAGCCAAAGGCACGTCCCTGATAGCTGAGTGCACCGTGGTGAGAAACGAACTGGACAATTTTCACTACAAGCAAAACCTCCATCTGGATTTCTGGACTCCAAGATGCCTTGAGTTTTCCCAACTTCCCATGGTCCTCAGGTGTGGAAATCTACTGGACTGTCACTTAAACAAGGAATTTCCCTGAAGCCATGTCTGTAGCAGCGACTATATTAGAAATGGACACTGGATGAAGTTCAGCCACATAATTGCTCTTATCAGTGTTAAGGGTGGTCTGGACTGTTTGCTACGAATCTGTGAGATTTTACTTACAGGAGTACATCATCTTGCCACTATTTGACATAGATTGGCTGGGCAAATGAATGTTTTCTGGGAGGAAACAAACGTTACTGTGGACTTATTTTTATACTGATGGTGTCTCTTATAGGTGATAGCTAACCAGACAGACACCTTCAACGGAGAGGACCCCATGACAAGGGGGAAAAAAAACATATGTGTGAGGCACAATGGAAAGAAACCCTCAAGAAGGGAATATGGCTTTAGTGTTTTTTTATAGCAACGTTCCTGTAATGGAATATAAAAATAGCACAATTCAAAACAAAAATAGTTTGTGTTTTGCCCAGCCTTTTGCAAGTAATTTAGGATAAGAAGCTATCAGGAGTTTAAAAAAACAACCACCACCAAACCCAACAAAACTAAACCCAGGAAAGGTTGCCTGAGGCTCAGAAAACAGGTGTTAAAATGTCATCCTTGCACGATACAAAACCTATTTTCTGTTCTTTGGAGTTAAGATTTAATTGCAGAAGAAAATGGAAGTTAATTTTGTTTTTCAAAACAAGTCTAAACCCATCAACCAGACAAAGGCAAATGTCCTCTAAAACTGTCTGCCCAAAGAACATATGTATTGACCTATGCTGTATACCATAGGCCTTTGGTAGTTAAAGTAACAGCTGTATTGGTTAAACGAGGCTGACTTTGCCTTCCAGCTTGTCAAACCAGCCCTTCTAAAACTATTTAAGGTATTGAAATAGTTCCTATAAAACACATAAGTCAGTTTCTTTATGCCTTGTTTGTATACTTAAATTGTTACCGTTACGCTCTCAAACAGTCAGTAAGAGAATTCTGTCGCTTCCCTTCCCATAACTCTGGAATAAAGGCCAGTTTGACAGCAGAGCTCAGCGTGGAGCACAGATGTGTGCACCAGTCACCTCCCCCTCCCCAAGCTCTGTCGATAAAGGGGGCTTTACACAGTTCTGTACAGTCCAGTTCTAGGAAGTATTTTGTCTCTGGCTTCAAAACACCTCAAAAAGGAATTCTGCTAAAGGGCTTCATTGTATTACCATTTGATTCGTTCTGGGTGTTTTGTTAAGTGTTTGGGATTTTTTTCAATGTCAGGTGAAGTCTCAAAACTGATTAAACTCTTAAGGGGTTAAAGCAAAGGAAAACAAATTCCTGACCAAGAAGATATTATTTTTAATGCCTTAAAGGGGCACCAGCTATTGCTGAGAAGAGACAATCTGAGCCTGGCCAGTTGTTTGCATAGCCCAGCCTTCTCCCCACTCTCCTGGTGGCAAGCAGTACATCAGGGAATCCAAAGCCACTCTTAGTAGCAGTTGCTTAGTTGTTTACTTAAGGATGCTTTCAGTTTAACCTGAACTTGCTACGAAATCAACACAAACAACAAGAAGCCTCTATGCAGACACTTTAGCTTTGAGTTGATATGAAAGATCTCACTGAGAAAGCAACGTGCTAGAGATGCTTATTATGCAAACTTAAAAACCAGAAATAGACAACTTTTCAGGAACAAAAGGATTCGTATCTGATAAGATGCCCCGTTGGAAGGATCGTTAGAACTGCCCTTGGTTTAATGCAAAGGCGACCAAAGTGGACACAAAAGAGAAAGGCGAAAGTCCTGCACGTTTGGAGTGAAATCCACACTCCGACGAAGCCTCTGGGGCAGAGAGCTTCCACTTCAGGATAGCGTCAGTCACAAGTGCAATTTGACTGTTGCTAGTAGAGACAAAGGTAAAGGAAACACAAATTTGGCAAGATTGAGCACTAGCGAATTTGCGAACGATCTCTCCTCTGTCTTCTTGAAGGTTCTGTTGGTCTGGAAGCATAATGGCAAATTGGTGTTCCTCTGGCAGCGTTCAGCCGCGTCAGACAGTGAATTCCTGATCGCTGCTCCCTGCAGGGCCAGCGCCTGCAGCCACCTCTGCCGTGTGGGTTTAAGCCATTGGGACTAAAGAGTTAGAATATGGTCAATTCTGTCTGCCCTTGAGCATAGACATGCCTAAATGTTATGTTTTAGATCTTGGTTACAAGCAGAACATTGTTCCTGCAGCTTTTACTGTCATGTAGTTCTTACTGTAAATAGTTTAAGGGAGCTTAAAATTAATTTTCCTTGCAAAAATTGAATTTGCAGTGGCTGGGTTGTTTCTAGGCAGATTTTGGTATTAATTTAAGAGATACAGGTTTTTATAGTCTTTCCAACTTCTCCTTACGACTCCTGCAGTTTTCTTAACCTAAAAAAAAAAAAAAAATTGCTGCAATGAACAAAGAATTATACAAGAAAAAAAAAAAAAGAAAGAAAAAAGGCAAAAAAAAAAACAGAAACAAAAAAAAAACAAAAACAAAAACAAAACCAACATACTTTTGTATCTTTATTTTGGAGTTTTTTCTTGTTCTATTATAAATATTGAAGTATCCCTATTTCAGAAGACATATTTTGTTAATTGATTGTACATATTTAAATATGTATTTTTGCACAGGTCTTTTTTTCTTATATCCAGTTTTGGTACAATTGAGATCATCTAGTATTTATTTATTAATTAATTAAAAAGAGAAAAAAAAAACTAAGAGGCAAATACCTTTTTATAATTCGAAGTGGTTCACTGCCAAGCCAATAGTTTAAAACATGCCTACTTTGCAACTAAGGGATGCCTCCGCGTTGTGAAAGCTGTGTCCCTTTTCGTGTCTGGGGAGCGGATACAGGCGAGCTACGGCCCCGCGTCCTGCGGCCAGCTTCTGAGGTGGGAACCCGAGGGCAGGCTTGGAGCCCGCCTGGGTGGAGATGGCTTTTGCTTCTCGGTTGCCTGATTCCCAGAAGACTACATTTTAGTGAAGTGACAACACTGCTTCTCTTCCCCTCGTGTCGGTGTGCGTGTGCGTGTGCGTGCGCAGTCGTCTGGGTCTCACGTGGTTGAAAACTAACGGAAAAACTGAAAGTGCCTGATCTTAACTAGTTTTAAGCTTGGACTGTTTAGACAGCTTCTCCTTAAAAGACTTGAATGTGCAGTTGACATTTTTGGAGCTTGCTTTTTCCACCTATAAATAATACATGTCTGCATATGGACATATATATGTATGTGCGTGCGTGTGCGTATGGACATACGCATGCACACGTGTGTGTGGACGTATGCATGCACATGTGTGTGTATACGTATGCATGCACACGTGTGTGTGGACGTATGCATGCACACGTGTGTGTATACATATGCATGCACACGTGTGTGTGGACGTATGCATGCACACGTGTGTGTATACATACGCATGCACACGTGTGTGTGGATGTATGCATGCACACGTGTGTGTATACATACGCATGCACACGTGTGTGTGGATGTATTCATGCACACGTGTGTGTATACATACGCATGCACACGTGTGTGTGGATGTATTCATGCACACGTGTGTGTGGACGTACGCATGCACACGTGTGTATACATATGCATGCACACGTGTGTGTTGGTGTATGCATGCACGCGTGTGTTTGTACGTATGCATGCACATGTGTGTGTGGACGTATGCATGCACACGTGTGTGTGGACATATGCATGCACACGTGTGTGTATACATACGCATGCACATGTGTGTGTGTGGACGTATTCATGCACACACGTGTGTGTGGACACGCATGCACACATTTGCGTGGACATATGCATGCACACGTGTGTGTACATATGAATGCACAGGTGTGTGTACACATGCATGAACACGTATACATTTGCATGCACGTGTGTGTACATATGCATGCACACGTCTGTGCGTGCGGATGTATGCATGCACGTGTGTGTGTACATATGCATGCATGTGTGCATACGTATGCATGCACACATGTGTGTACTTATGCATGCACACGTGTGTGTACATTTGCATGCACACGCGTGCGTACATATGCACGCACACGTGTGTGTACATATTCATGCACATGTGTGTGTACGTATGCACGCACGTGTGTGTACATATACATGCACACGCGTGTGTACATATGCACACACATGTGTGTGTACATGTACATGCACACACGTGTGCACATATGCACGCACATGTGTGTGTACATATACATGCACACACGCGTGTGTACATATGCATGCACATGCGTGTGTACATATGCATGCACGTGTGTGTACATATACATCCACACATGCGTGTGTACACATGCATGCACACGTGTGTGTGTACTTGCATGCACACGTGCGTGTGTACACATACATGCGCATGTGCGTGTGTACATATGCACGCACGCGTGTGTACACATGCACACGTGTGTGGATGCACATGCACATACATATCTGTGTGCTCTCTGCAATTAACCAGAGGGTCTGACAAAGTGGATGGTTCTGGTAACTCCTGTCAAAGCTTTGCATTAGAACACCTTGAGTTGGAACAATCCCATGGGTAACTCCGCGTTTAATGTGATGCCAAGGGTTTCAGATGTGGTTTTAACCAGCAGTTTATTTAACTCTCTCGTTTTNAAAAAGAAAAAAAAACAAAAAAAAAAATGTTTTTTTGTTTTTTTTACAAGGGTGGGGGGGGGGGGGGGGGGGGGGGAGGGGAAGGGTATTAATAAATTAAATCATTTAGGAAACATTCAAAATGGTATTGCAGGAAAAGAAACCAAGGAAAAGTACCTCCCTCTTAAGACCATTAGAAAATGATTCCCAAGTGACGTTTCTAAGGCAGTCGTCTTCCTGTAAGAGTTCTCTTGCCAAGGAATCTCTCTCTTGTCTTTCACTTGTTCTTGCTCTGGAGGAGGGAATTAGGCTTAGAAAGATTCTTAAACGTTTTGCTGTTCAGCAGAAACTAATTTTTACCCTTTTCGTGCAAGACATTTTACGTTTTTAAAAGAGAACTTTAAAATGAGCACTACATAATGTCAATGTGAATGTAGGCCTTGAAAGCATCTTGCTTGGTGTTGAGCCTGGTTCTAAAAGCAATCTCCTGTGTAAAAAAGAAAATAAAATAAATGTGTGAATAGTTTGATAATTTGTATACATAATCAACAGCATCTGATCAGCTGAACTCTGTGTTGGCTGCTGTATAGTACATGAACAAATGTCACGGGATAGAGGAAAAAAAAATTACTTTGGATATTTAAAAAAAAAAGAAAAAAATAAATATATAGTCTATTTGTTTTGTAACAAGTTTCTGTAAATAAAATAATTTATACTATTTATAAGAAAAAAAAAACACACAAAAGTTGTGCTTTGCTTCATGGAGAGAAAAAAAAAAAAAGATTAGTTTGTTGAACAAACATGTTACTAAACAAGGCAATAAAAATAGGACTTTTCAATAAATGAGGTTGGTTGCATGGAATGCATTATATGTTTCTGCTTCATTATAAAGTCGTTCACCATTAAAGGAAAACATGACCTGTGTCGGTGCCTATGTGAACTGATTTCAGAGGATTGGATGTGCTCGGATTCTCTCGCTGCACCTCAGCAGCAAGAGCAGCTCTAGAGCCAGCCCAGCAGCCTTGGGCCTTAGAATCATAGAATGGTTTAGGTTGGAAGGGACCTCAAGGATCATCCAGCTCCAACCCCCTGCCATAGGCAGGGACACCTCCCACTAGAGCAGCTTGCTCAAGGCCTCATCCAGCCTGGCCTTAAACGCCTCCAGGGAGGAAGCATCCACAACCTCCCTGGGCAACCTGTGCCAGTGTCTTACCACCCTCACTGTACAGAACTTCCTCCTAACATCCAGTCTAAATCTCCCCTCTGCCAGCTTAAACCCATTCCCCCTCGTCCTGACATTACTAGACCGTGTAAATAGTCCCTCCCCAGCTTTCCTGTAGGCTCCCTTCAGATACTGGAAAGCCACTCTAAGGTCTCCTTGTATTGGTTTAGGTGTTCCCTGCCCCCCTCCACTTTAGAAATCACCCAGACTAGACTCAGCCAGCTCTGGAAATATGAATGAAGCTTATATTTACAGCTGGCACAATGTACAAGCAGATATTTACAGTATATACAGTTATAGACAGAAATATGCAAGGTAAAAGGTAATACAGAAACACAACTCCCCTCCCAAAAACCTGAGTCCCCAGGAGGGGCTCTCAACCACCCCCTCACCTTCCCCCTACCTCTCTCAACCTTACCCCAGTCCCAGGGAAGAATGGAGGTTCGGCCAAGAGGATTAAGAAGCAAAGGTGAAATCAGCCAAAGCAAATGGAGGGTGAGGTTAGAGAGCAAGATGGAGTTCAGCCAGCAGCCCCAGCTCCCCAGCAGACGAAGCGGCCAGAGCAAAGCCCAGAGCGAAGAGACTTTACCTATGTTTTGCTTTTTATTCTAATGCATCTCAGCGAGTCTATAAGGGAAGTAGACATCAGCATTGTTTTCATTTCTCAGCCTGTGATCTAGTCCTTCTCACCAAAACATTCTAGCTAGCTCAAACTAGCACAGGCCTGTACATCATGCAGGATCTAGGTACCTGGTCTGGAGAGATGCCTGTAGTAGCTGCACAAGGTTTTTCCTGGTACTTAAGCTTCCCACTTCATTATAGTTTTCCAAGAGCAGCAGCTCTTACAGCCCCAAATGTGCTATGCTGAGTGGTCCAAATGATTGTGATTCCTCTCTTATTTCCCTTCCAAAGATCTCTCTTCTGTGTCTTCACAGTTTAAAGCTCCAGTGTGTGAATTCACAGAATCAGAGTCCAACCTATCCCCCAACACCTTATTAACTAAGCCATGGCCCTGAGTGCCTCATCCACTCTCCTTTTAAACACCTTCAGGAATGGTTACTCCACTACCTCCCGGGGCAGCCCATTCCAATGCCAATCACTCTTGCTGTGAAGAACTTCTTGCTAACATCCAGCCTGAATCAACAGGTGAAATACTCTGGGAGGCTTTTCTCTCTGTGTGATGTGGGATTGGTGTGCCGTGGACAGCTGCTGAGGAGCTTGTAAAAGTGGTAGAACTCCTGATAGTTGGGTAAGAATGCATAGGTACGTCCACAGCACTGTGTCCCACATCAATACAGCCCACCCTTGCAAGCCCTCCTATTTTCCAGGAGGAAAAGCAACACCAAAAAAACCACAACAACAAACCTCTAGCTTGAGAGAGTTGAGACAGAGTTATACTGGAAATGCCACAGCACACAGTTACCTGAGCCTGTTTGCAGAAACCTGCAGGGAATGCAGAAGCAGCAGCAGAAGGCAGAGGTGAAGTGATTCCCCCCCCACCCCAAGCACACAGCCCAGCAGAATAGATCAACACCCCAAGAATCAGAAACTGGAAGCAGGAACCAGAAGCCTCTCATGTTGCAATCTGAACTTCAAGCCCCAGGATACTTTGCTCCCACCAGCACTTCCACTTAGAGGCTGGCATGATGGCAGCACGGTATTGAATAGCAGCAGCAGCTTCAACTCGACCCATGCCACAGTGCTTCCTTTATTCTCTCTTTATTCGGGTTGCTTCAGGGTTTAAAGGAAGCAGGAATCCTATGATCTGACCTAGAAGTTGAAGTGGGCAGTTATAAAAACATAGAACAGAATAAGGTGATGCCCTGCCAGCTCAAGGCCTGGCCACCCTGGTCTCTTTCCTACTCTCTGGAAAAGAAGGGTGCACAGATTGGCTGTTTCTTGTTTTCCTTAGTATTTAGCCTAAATGCTGCAAGATATGAGTGGGCTTCAGACCACAAGGAGCTTCTGCTGTGCTTTTTATAATGAGTAGTACTTAGCCATTGGCCTGCTGTGTTGCCTCAAGGGGTTTATTCCTTGCTTTGCCTTCCTGCAAGCATCTTTCCTACCCAAACCATTCTGTGATTCTCTGACTCCGGTGTTTGCCTCTTTTAGTTTTAGGGAAACTTTATTTTTAGCCTGGGACATCATAATTTTTAAGGCCTTTGGTTTGATCTATCCCCAGAAGGTTTTGGCTAGTCAGCGATGTCATTGGTGAGGTGTCCTTGGCTGTGTGCTTGTTGAGTCTTCCTAGAACCACTTAGCCTTTCCTGACGTGTCTGTGAAGTATAACTTCTCTTCCTGGCGATTGATTTCCATATTTTCAGTTTTCTGTGGGTAGGGATGTCTAATTTCTGCTCTACCCTATAAGCTGTTGGCCTTGAAGGTGATTGTGCTGGGCTGTACCAGTGACAGCAGCAAGAAGCATTCAGGAGCTGAGCAGAGCTCTCAGCTTAGCTTCTCATTCTGGCGAGTTTGTGACCCTGGCTGTGTCTGCTTCAGAACTGGGGGCTGAGCTCTGCGTTCAGCTGCCTTTGTAGTAAGGTTCAGTATCCTCTAAAATTACGAAGGTGAAGAGCTGGGGAAAAGTCACATTTATCTTCTACAGCTCAAAGCTCTCCAAGGATCCTCGGGGCTGTGTGTGCTTACAGTGTCCCCTCTCTGCCTGTGCTGCTTTAGGCACCCTGCGTGCAGTGCCAGGGAGCCCTGGCCCCGGGACAGAGAGCAGAGCTGCTCAGTGAGTCTTTGCTTCTCCCAGTGACTCAAGCAGCTCAGTGAAGGGGTTTGGCACGAAAAATGCCCTCTGACCAAGTGCTGTGTCACTGACTGTGCTGTATGAAAACAACTGCAGTTTATGTCCAGGAGTCGTCACTCGGTGGCGGAGTTGGAGCCCAGTAACGTCTGCCATGCGAATCCAAACAGCGTGCGTGGGTTTGCGCTCGGGCATCGTGCCGATGCCCTTTGCATTTAAAATGGCAGCTGGTGGCATGTCCTCTGAACCTGAAGGTGTCGGCCTTCTCCTAGTGGAGATATTGGGCTGAAAGGCTACAACTCGACTTGGGCAGAGAAGCTCCCAAGTCCCGGTCCTGCCCCCGCAGCATGTGCAGCTCTGAGGCAGGGGTGTGAAGCTGGCACGGTGCCCCTGCAGCATACAGCGCGGCCGGCAGTGAGCAGCCCTGGCACTCGCTGCCTTTGTAAACTGAAGCTCTCTGTGGCCGCTGTTACTTGACGCCAGCTACCGAAACAACCAATACAAGGGCTTGCCATTGGCTGTATTGAAATGCAAATTCCTGTTGGGTCATTATTGTCGCCTTCTGCTGCGACAAATGACCAAACACACGTGCCTCGTAGGACCCACCCTGCGACTCTTAATTTGACCGAATGCTTTTCCCAGGGCCAAATTTGGCTCAGAGCTGTGCTGGCTGCTGGATTTGTTCCTAACAAGCAGCATGGGATAGTTGTCACCAAAAAGCTACATAAGACTGGGTTTGGGTTTTGGTGTTTTTTTGGTTTGGTTTTGTTTTGTTGTTTTTTTTTTCCCTGGCCCATCAAATTTCAGGAGAGTCTTGAAAAAACCTTTTCTGAAGTTGCACAAACTAACCTGGATATAAACATTTCATTACAAAGGATGAAAACTGCCCTGAGGACTGCAGTCAAAAAGCTTTGTCCAAGCCCATGAGAAATGTCTGGCGTTAACATCGGCACCCAGGGTTACAAAAGCTTTTCCTCGGCAGCAGCAGGGACACTGCATTGCTGCTGGGTTTAGTAGGTACTCTCTGGCAGTGCTGGAAGGTTTCTTTGCCCGTTTTGCAGCTGAGCTCCCCTCACCTGCATCCCTTCCGTCTACAACTGGTGACTTCTTCCAGTAGCAAGTTCCTTGTCTCTTGCCTGCAAGGTCTCAACCTCGGGACTCCAGCGTTCAGTGAGAGAGGAAGCGGAGCTGCTGGCAGGTCAGCAGAGGCAAGTCAGCTAAAGACTGTTTGCACACAAGCTGGATTTTAACTACTCTGTAGCAGAGCTTTACTGGCAAATCCTCCAACATCCTATCTCCTGTCTCTGCTTCTGCCATCTCACAGCACAGGGGCAGTGAAGGTGTTGCAGAGCGAGGCTGAATTCTGTGTCCAATTCTGGTTACCCTATTGCGAGTATGTAGTCTGCCTTCCAAAGAGAAACTGGAGAGTGGTCTCAGTTCAGGGAACTGCAGGAGCTTAACTTACGAGAGAAAATGTACAGCTTTGGCATGTGGACGAGAAATCCGTGGGAAGCTGTCAAGACTGAAGCATGAACGGGTGTGTTGGGAGTGCCACTCTCCAGCAGTTCAGTAAATGGAACTCAGGAGAGAGGGACCTGGGGGTGCTGGTCCACAGCCGACTGAACAAGAGGCAGCAGTGTGCCCAGGTGGCCAGGAGAGCCAGTGGCAGCCTGGTCTGGATCAGGAGCAGTCTGGCCAGCAGGCCCAGAGAAGTTATTCTGCCCCTGTAGTCAGCACTGGTCAGGTCACATCTTGAGTGCTGTTCCGGGTTCCTCAATTCAAGAGAGATGTTGAGGTCCTGGAAGGTGTTCAGAGAAGGGCAGCAAGGCTGGGGAGGGGCCTGGAGCACAGCCCTGTGAGGAGAGGCTGAGGCAGCTGGGGGTGTGCAGCCTGGAGAAGAGGAGGCTCAGGGCAGACCTCATTGCTGTCTGCAGCTACCTGAAGGGAAGCTGTAGCTAGATGGGGTTGGTCTCTTCTCCCAGGCACCCAGGGACTGAACAACGGGACACAATCTCAAGCTGTGCCAGGGCAGGTTCAGGCTGGATGTTAGGAGGAAGTTCTTCCCAGAGAGAGTGATTAGCATTGGAATGGAATGCCCAGGGAGGTGGTGGAGTCACCGTCCCTGGAGGTGTTGAAAAGGAGGTTGGATGAGGCACTTAGTGCCATGGGTTAGTTAATTAGAAGGGTTAGGTGACAGAATCATAGAAGCAGTCAGGGTTGGAAGGGACCACAAGGATCATCTAGTTCCAACCCCCCCTGCCATGGGCAAGGACACCCTATCCTAAATCAGGATAGGTTGGACTCAATGATCCTAGAGGCCTCTTCCAACCTTGGTTAATTCTGTGATTCTGTGAAATAAACCAAAGGTTGAACTGACAACCAGAGGACAGTTACCATAAAGGTAACTTCAGGTTGCTTCAGGGTCTAAAGGAAGCAGGATTCCTATTGCTTCTGATCTGACACCAAAACTGAAGTGGGCAGTTAAAAAAAACCCATAGAATAGAAAAAAATGATGCCCTGTGAGCTCAAGGCCTGACCACCCTGGACCCCTCAACATTCCTACTCTTTGGAAGAGAGCTGTGCATAGATTGGCTGTTTCTTGCTTCCAGGAGAGCAATGTAAATCACTGCTCTAGCTACGCTTTGTGTGCCTATCTGCGGGCCTGAGGAACTACAGATGTCCAGAATTGTATCCCTTTGATTGCCAGGCCTGAGCTCAAAAAGCTTTGTCATGAATCCCTGCAGGGTCCTCCCAGCTCCTCCTTTGCAGGACGGAGGCTGAGATCAGAAAATGAGCAAGGTAAGTCAGGATCTCTAAAGGCCATCTTTGCTCTCTGGGAAGGGACTTCTTTTTGAGCATTGTTTTTTCACCCATCTGAGGAGAGAGTAGCAGATCCTGCAGTACTTGGCTCGCAGGGGCTAGTAGTGATGGTTAGATCAACATTCTAGGAGTTGAAAGCTCTGCAAATACCTTACAGCACACAGAGAATATTCAGTTTCTTTCCCTCACAAAGGCATTTCTGGCTCACTGCTTTTTCCTGTTGCTCTTACCTGCACTAAAACAGCAGCAGGATTTTTCTTGGGTGGATACAGCCTATTTTACCTTGGTTTTCTCAAGTTTGTCCTCCCTTTATCTTACAGTTAATATATATATATATATATATGGCAACACATAAGCTGAATGGAGACCCCAAGATTTTTGTGGAGCTTTGCTACGGGCACTTAAGGCCAGGATTGTGTTGCTAAGTGCAGTGGCATCAAACAGCTAACAGAACCAAGTCACAGACTTTCTTTGGGAGGGAAAAAGAAACCTTGAGCTGAGCCAAGCCAGCAGGGTAAACAGCTGCTGCTGTAAGCTCTGCCACGGCCAGAAACCATGTGTCATCATTATGGCAGCAGCCTACTTGGAACATTGATTCCTCAGCAGCTGTGAAGAAAGAAATCGTAACCCCCTACAGTATCTGATCAGCTGTGTCACTGCAATTGGATCTTCCACTGCTCCTACCCTCACTCTGACACCTGCAGATCTAAAGGAAGTTATCCTTTGCTAATGTGCTGCCCTTCTTTCAAACAGCTGGCAAAACCAGCCTTGTAATGGAGAGGCTGCTTTACTTAAACATGATCCCAAAGTTAGAGTCCTCACAGATAATCAGCCTGGTGAGGGTTAGAAGGAACCTCTGGAGATCACCTAGTCCAATCCCACTGCTAAATCAGGGTCACCCACGGTAGGGTGCCCAATATTGCATCCAGTTGGGTCTGGAACTTCTCCAGAGGAGATCTCTCTGGGCAGCTACAGCACCCCCACAGGCAAAATTGTTTTCTTTATGTTTAGGTGGAACTTCTGGTGCCCCAGTTTGTGCCTGTTGCCTCTTGCCCTCTCACTGGGCACCACTGAAAAGTGTCTGGCTTTGTCCTCTCACCACCCACCCTTTAGGTATTGATCACTATTGAGATCTTTCAGTCTTCTCCAGGCTAAAGAGCCTCAGGTGTCTCAGCCTCTCCTCCTCAGATGTGCTCCAGTCTCCAGTTTTGGTGGCCATACTACTGCTGCACCACAGTCATCTTCATCCTTATTCCTTCTCCCTTAAGCTGTAATCCTCTTGTAAAAACAGTTTGTCCTGTCTGGAAATCAAACAATCTCAGCTAATTTTTTTAGCTCCTTTACTGTTATGTACTGTTGCTCTTCCCCTTTGATTCAAATACAGAAGTGTTAAGAAAGGATCACCATTAGTTCTCTCTGATAACAGGTCCTGACCCTGCTTTGCTGTTAAAACCTGCACAGTCAAGCAAAGGAACAAAGGAGGTCACAAGAGATCATTGACTGTATCATACATTTAATAAATGAACTGGGATCCAGACACCAAAACAGAGCATTGTGTACAGAATGAAGTGGAAAGTAAAAAAACTACCTCTCCCTCTAGATCTGTTTTTTAACCTACAGTATGCCAAGTTATACAATATATTTATAGGTTACTTCCAAAAGGTTTGAAACATCCAAAGTTTGCATTCCCTTGCATAAGAAAAAAAACCCTAAAATTACATATTAATTACTCTGGACAGTTTCTGAACTCTGTTTAGCAGCAAATCTCCTTTCTTGATGGTTTCTTGGTACTGCCAGTTCTTGCTGTCAGGCCTAGGAGTTGTGGGGAACAACAAAGAAAAGAAGTTGAGAAGTGAGAATGTTTTACACCAAACCATTTCACAGTGCTGTAAGAAGTGTCACCAAGATGCACAGAATTCAACTGGGCTGCCAGGCCCCACCTGTGGCAACTGATATCATACCTGTTTGTTTCTACAATCTCATTGACTTTGTCTATTTTGCAGTGCAATCTCCCAGCTGCAATAAATCTTGAGAGCTCCCTAAGCACAGAGAAAGAAAAGTTGGTTAAATGACTTTTCACCAAGGGCTTGCAGTCCCAGCAGCACTGAACCTCCTAGGACAATGGTACACACTGCTTCAGGAAGGGAGGCTGTAACCAGGTGGGGTTGGGCTCTTCTGCCAGGCAACCAGCAACAGAACAAGGGGACACAGTCTCAGGTTGTGCCAGGGGAAGTATAGGCTGGAGGTCAGGAGGAAGTTGTTGCCAAAGAGAGCTATTGGCATTGGAATGGGCTGCCCAGGGAGGTGGTGGAGTTGCTGTCCCTGGAGGTGTTCAAGAAAAGCCTGGATGAGGCACTTAGTGCCATGGTCTGGTTGATTGTCTAGGGCTGGGTGCTAGGTTGGACTGGAGGAGCTTGGAGGTCTCTTCCAACCTGGTTGATTCTATGATTCTAGGAGCAACAGCCTGTATCTCATGCATCCTTCTCCTAGGAAAGCTTGGACATCACACGATGGAATGGTCATCCCAGCAATCTGAACACCAGACTGTCTTGTTGAAGTGTCACACCTGAGTTGGTGAAATTTATCACTCAACAACAAATTTAAAGGGAGCAGTCATGTAGTGTGCCTACCTGGAATTTATCCTGAAGTGAGATGCCCTTAAATTTAGCCAAGCCCTTCTACAGAAACCTGACTTTGCATGTTTAGAACCAAAGCAGAACAAAGATTTTTTAAATTCATAACAGGATTATAAATCCCAAGATGACAGGACACACTCCTCCTAATACACCCCAGGATCCCATTGCCCTTCTTGGCCACCAGGGCACACTGCTGTGCCATGGCTAACTTGTTAGCCACCAGGACCCCCAGGTCCCTCTCCACAGGGCTGCTCTCCAGCAGTCACCTCCCAGCCTGTACTGGTGCAGTTTGTTATTCCTCCCCAGGTGCAGGACTCTGCACTTGTCCTTGCTGAACCTCATTTGGTTCCTCTGTGCCCAGCTGTCTGTCCAGGGAGACATGGATGGCCTCACAGCCTTCAGCTGTCTCAGCCAAGCCTCCCAGCTTGGTGTCATCAGCAAACCTGCTGAGCAGATTCTGTTTGTCTGTCTTCTCATCAATGGCATTGATGAAGATGTTGAACAGAACCCGACCCAATACTGATCCCTGGGGGACTCCACTGGTCACAGCTCTCCATCTGGACCTGGCACCATTGATCACCACTCTTTGAACTCTATCTTGTATCAAGTTCCTAACCCACCTCACTGCCTGCTCTTTCATCCCACACTTCCTGAGCTTGCTCACTAGAATATCATGGGAGATGGTGTCAGAGGGCTTGCCAAGGTCAAGTTAGACTACATCCACTGCTCTCCCCAAATCTACCCATTCAGTTATGTCATCATAGAATGCTATCAGGTTAGTCAAGCCTGAATTCCCCTTGGTAAATCCATGCTGACTACTCCTGATAACCTTCTTCTCTTCCAAGTGCCTTGAGATACCCTCCAGAAGGAGCTGCTCCATCATTTTTCCAGGGATGGAGGTGAGGATGACTGGTCAATAGTTCCCTGAAACTTCTTGCCCTTTTTGAAGACTGGAGTGCCATTGGCTCTCCTCCAGTCCTCAGGCACCTTTCCTGTCTGCCATGATTTGGCAAAAATGATGGAAAGTGGCAGAGCAATAACCTCCTCAGGCAGTTCTCTCAGCACCCTTGGGTGCAGCTCATCAGGGCCTAGGGACTTGTGAATGTTTAATTTGTGTAACTGACTGACTAGTGAGGAGTATTCCCTCCTCCAGGCTTCCTCTCCTTCATCCAGGGTCTGGAGTACACGGGGGAGTTCAGCCTTAGGTGTAAAGACTGAAGCAAAGAAGGCATTCAGCAGCTCTGCCTTCTCTGCATCCTGTTCTCAGGGCTGCCTCCTCGTTCGGCAGTGGCCCCTCACCTTCCCTGGGCTTTCCTTTTCCTACTGATACATTTGAAGAAGCCTTTCTTGTCCTCTAAGAAGTATTAAGGAATGCAATGTGAGGTATGTATGATTTTCTAAAGGCAATGAACTTACTGATCTATGAACTCTACGCTGACTCCAAAGGCTTCTGCCATGTACCCTAGCGTCAGTGAGCGGTAGGACTCCAGGAGCTGGCTGTATGCATGAATTCTCATTTCCCGCACGTAGTAGCGATAGTGAGGTGCAAACAGCCAATCTTTCTTCATCTCCTGCTCTACAACAGCTGGAAAGGAAAAAAGGAGTCAATAATCTCTGAGAAATGTAAAATACCACTCAAGTAAATAAATCACATGGCACCAATTAGTAAGTAACCAGCGTGAACGTAAGCGGTGTTCCTCAGGGCTCAGTGCTGGGACCACTTCTTGTTTAACGTCTTTACTGATGACCACGGAGTGTGTCAGCAGTGAGGTGGCAAATGACACCAAGTTAGGTGGCAGTGTCAGTCATCATGAGGTTAAGGAGACTCTACAGAGGGACTTGGATAGATTGGACCCATGGCCAGTGTTAATGCCATGAGCTTCAACAAGGCCGAATGCCAGCTCCTGCACTTGGGGCAACACTACACAACACTGTGTATAGTGTGACTGGAGAGCTGCCAGCAGAAAGGGACCTGGG
>WAAF01016783.1:2236-27189 GCA_013400475.1 Tricholaema leucomelas | reverse complement strand
ATCTAATTTGATTCTACTATACCAACCTTTTGTCAGTTCAGGTAGCACTTACACTATCTTTCCTTATGACACTTGTGAAGGAAAAAAAAAAAAAGAGAAGAAGAAGAAGAAGAGAAACCTCATTTTTTTTTCCTGCAGATTTAACTGCTGGAGAAAAGGTGTAAGTGCTTAGACTAATAATGAGCAGTGTTGGCGGGTTTGCAAGAATTCTGACGGTAACTCCTGGGTTCAAGGCTGAGTGGATTATCTAAGTAGAAGAAAAGGCTGCCAGAAAGTATATGTAGTATCATTCCCAGGATGGGTAACAGTACCAGGGAATGGAGCTTGTGGCATGGGGCTTATGGTTTAGAGACCAGTTAGTGGTTCTTACATCAAGCAAGCCACCTCCAGCATTGTCATGATACAGAGGTGCTTTCATTCACTGTAAATATCCTATCTTGGTAATTAAAGGCTCCAAGCCCTATAAAGTCTGAAAAGCAAAATAAATTATCATGCCTGGAGTTTGTCACTTCCATAAGTAAGTTAGCTCCACTACCCAAGAAAACTAGCTTTGTTACCTCCACTCTTGTGCAGTTCTATCCAAAATACACTTCTTGTGTATTTTGCTATTAGCATTTGCCTTTCTGATCTCTCAGAATAAAGACAGTGCTTTGGAGAGGAGGAAGAAGAGACAAAAGATGAGCCTATAGTTCTTTGAAAACAAATAGATTGCTCATATACAAGAGTTTTGGCTTAAAAAACATATGATGGAACATAAAGCACACAGCGGATTATTTGAATAGAAACATAGCAGAAAAGCTGTAATTGGAGTGTTCAAGAAGGTGCAATGAATTAAACAAAAGTCAGCACTGACCAATGAAAGGAAATGGCTGATGGAAGAAGAGGTTTATTAGTAACTTGTCGAAAATAAACCCCACATTTTTTCTTGTGCTTTCAATAGATAAGCTCAGTAGCAATTCTGGTCTAAACATCTGTGCCTTGAATTTAAATTAATTCTTTAAATATTTGTATAGTGACTTAAAAATTCCCTTTCTGTAAATATTCCCAACAGGATAAAATTGGATATTGAAATGTTTGCACACAAAAGGTGTAGTCACTGTGAAAGTAAATCCACTTAAAAAGTGTTGAGCAAATATTCACAGGAAATGAGAATAAAATTAATGTAAAAGGCTTAAAGGGGTTTTGGAAAAGAGGCAGGTGAAGGCATTGTGATAGAGCCGTGTCAGATTAGTGCTTTGAAAAGGCTGCAGGGTTCAAAGTAGTTAAGACATTATTTACCTCTGCAATAAAACAAGTATTATTTTTACTCACATTAATCAGTAGAGTTGTAAACCTATTAGAGAGCATAGTCTGTGTACAACAGAAAGGAGAAAAATCAATGAAGAATGGTAAACTAGTAACAATGATTGAAACTAAATGAGTCTTCTGCAATTTTCTACCCTTTCAAATTGCATTACTTATTAGAATAAACCCTTCAGGGAGTGTACTGCAGACCTGACTGAAGTACTGTAGAACAAATTGGTAACTAAACAAGGCATCAAAACAAGAGTGTAACTCAACAATATAATCCCTCATCCAGAGGTCCTAACTACTGATCTGAGTCTGTCACTGAACTGTCTGATTTGATATGGTTTTTCTAAGTGTCTTTGGATTCGATTGCCTTGATTGGAGAATTACATGGCAATCTTCTGAAAGAAGCTCTACTGCAGTCAGGGAATTATAGCCTTAGGAAGCAGATCTTGCTCTCAGCCTTCAAGTCGCCAAGGGCCTATGGTAGGGAGATGGCTAAGAAGGAAACTGGTATGCTTAAAATAAAGAGACCAAGAAGTGTTTAAACTAACTATAACTTTGACCTTCAAGAAATGGTCTCTAGGCCTGAGAGGGAAGAACATGAAGGAGCATTCATGAAACAGCTGTGGTAGACACTACATCAACTGTTGTGTTGTATGGATGCAGAAAAGCCTAAATTTTGTTAATATTCACTTTATGGATGTACAGAAAAGTTCAAACCAGGCCAAAATCTTCATTATCTTGGGAAGCATAAGATTCTTCTTAGCCTCTCTGCTTTGAAGCACTTGAGGCCATACCTACTACAGTTTCCTGTGATGGTTTGGGTGTTCCCCGCCCTCCCACACTTTGAAAATCACCCAGACTAGATTCAGCCAGCTCTGGAAATTGAATGAAGCTTATATTTACAGCTAGCACAATACACAAGCAGCAAACTAGCACATTTCCTTATGTTCAGTAGTAAGGTTCATCTGCAACCAGAAAAGATCTTACACTTCTCTCATGTAAGTAATTGCATTTTGATAAGGAAAAGTTTAGAATGAGGACATGGTTGAGAGGGCTGGCACATCTATCCTACAAAGACAGGGCGAGGAACCGGGCTTGGTCAGCCTGGAGAAGAGAATGTGTCAGGGAGACTTGGCCTGAAGGGGGCCTGTAACATCAACCTGTAATCCAGCCAAGGGTTTTCAAAAACATCATGAAGGGGTGAAAAAACTGTAAAATTGTAATGTAGGATCGGCCACTTAGTCCAGATTGGTATACTCAGGGTAAATAACAAGATATCAAAAATACATAGGAGACAACTCCCCATCATACCTGGCTCTGCCATACAGTCCAGATATGCAATGCATGAAGTTTAGCAGAATGAGACTGATGATAAGAAGCACAAATAATTTTACAAGAATTGATGCGTACAATGGTGGCTCAAGCCTATAAACACAAATGATGAAAATTAGACCTTTCCCCATCTTTGTTACAGAGAACCGGGATGGAGAACAAATTCTACCTGCCCCTGCCTTCCTCCACCGAAGTCCTAACAAGAAAAAGAGAGAGCCTTTGCCACCCCCTAGGGACAAAAAAAAGAAAATAATAAATTGATAGGACAACGTAAATGGTAGATTTCAGTGAAAAAGTCACATTATTCTAGAGAAATCCCAGTGTTTTTGATTATGAATTTTTCACTGGCTCAAATAGAAGTAGTGATTAGAAAGCATAGATGGGATAGTGTTGGTTCCAACCCTTAAAATGGCACTTAGACTTCAAAGAAATCTATTTCATTTTACTAGTATACTAAGGAAATAGTTGTATGATTAGATTAAACTAAACTCAGAACATACTTTAAAGATTACCTTTCCAGTGCACTATCAGTGCACTTTCAAAAAAATTTACACTCATTTTACCAAGAAAACCAGGGCTTTCTCCAATAGAGCTTCCTTTAGGATCTATTCCTAGTTTTGAATAAAGTTTTCATTAGGATTTTTTCCCTAATATTTCCCATTGATTCATTTTATCCTATTATACTTAATTACACTTCCCTGAGCAACTTCAAATTATTATCCCTCCCTTCAGATATTTACAATTACCTTGTTCCCTATCACTATTTCCCAAGTTACAATTACTTAGTTCATTTCATCTTCTGTTTCGTTAACTTGAATTTCCTGTTATCCAAAGCTATATAGAATCATAGAATGGTTTAGGTTGGAAGGGACCTCAAGCATCATCCAGCTCCAAACCCCCACCATAGGCAGGGACACCTCCCACTAGAGTAGGTTGCCCAAGGCCTCATCCAGCCTAGCCTTAAATGCCTCCAGGGAGGAAGCATCCACAACCTCCCTGGGCAACCCATTCCAGTGTCTCACCACCCTCACTGTAAAGAACTTCCTCCTATATAGTACCTTACTTAGTAAGAAAGATTCAGAATGATTCATACTACTGTAAGCATAATGAGGTAGGTTTACAAATCACTTGTCTCCTCAAGTAACAGGCATTCCATCATGTTTGAAACTCCTAGTTCATGGCATTCTGTGGATAGTTATCAAAGACATTTGACCTTTTAACAGTTTACTGAATGATGTACTATTGTGCTGCTGCTATTCTTGACTTCAAGGATTTATTAGTTTTCTTCTTCCTTTACATGAGAGAAAAAAAACAAAACAAATGTCTTATTGTTCACTCTGGTGATGTCAGTTAAGGGTTTTTGACCAAGACTTTGGAGGGCAGGGATGCCATCCAGAGGGACCTGGATAGGCTGGAGAGGTGGGTCCAGGCCAACCTCATGACATTTAACAAGGCCAAGTGTAAGGTCCTGCACCTGGGTCGGTGCAATCCCAGGCACAGATACAGGCTGGGTGGTGAATGGCTGAGAGCAGCCCTGAGAAAAAGGACCTGGGGGTCTGGGTCGACGAGAAGCTCAACATGAGCCAGCAGTGTGCACATGCAGCCCAGACAGCCAACCGTGTGCTGGGCTGCATCAAGAGAAGTGTGGCCAGCNNNNGGTCTAGTAATGTCAGGACAAGGGGGAATGGAGGAGGAAGCTGGAGGAGGGGAGATTTAGGATGGATGTTAGGAGGAAGTTCTTTACAGTGAGGGTGGTAAGACACTGGAACAGGTTGCCCAGGGAGGTTGTGGATGCTTCCTCCCTGGAGGCGTTTAAGGCCAGGCTGGATGAGGCCTTGAGCAACCTGCTCTAGTGGAGGTGTCCCTGCCTATGGCAGGGGTTTGGAGCTGGATGATCCTTGAGGTCCCTTCCAACCTAAACCATTCTATGATTCTATTATTCTATTCTATGACTTTCAAATATCAATCAGGAAAGAGTCTATCTGAGATTAACTGTGGGACCAGATTTACTGGATTACTTCTTGAAATGAATATTTGTGGTGCAGCTTGTAAAGTACTATCTTTCAAATGTTACTGAAGACCTCTCGGAGAGAACTTTTTTAAAAAGAGAGGGAGTTTAGTACTATCAATGTGAACTAAATCACAAAGTTTTGGTTCAATACAGCTCTTCTGTTGAGATTCATGTTTTTAATGATAATAAAACTCTGTCCAGTTAAGTCTCAACTCATTTCACCTAAAAGCAGCTAAGCAGGATACAAACATGCAGACTAATCTTGTTTGTATACATATAGCTCTACAAAGTGACATCTTGCAACTTTCTTTGATATTGGTATTGGTGTATATAACATGCTGATAGAGACTACTTTCATGATCTGCCAGTAAGATGAAAACAGAAAATATATAGGGAAATGCAGCTTTGGAAATAGCTAACCAGATTCTAATACTCTTAAAAATCCAAGGTACTTCATGAGCAGTGGCATTAATGAAGTCTTCTGCCTTAATGATTTGGGTGACTTATTTCTCTAGCTTTCCCTTACCCCACATCCTCTGTGATCAGATGCTGTTGTTACAAATTATGCAACATCAGTAGTAAATATTAATCTTGATATCCAGACAAAGATTGTTAATAACTATGAAAACTGTTTATTAACATTAGATCTCCCCAAAAAACCCATTTACAATGTTTGAAATGCAGCGTTTGGATACTTACACACACAGGGAACAGGCAAAATTAGAATGCTTTGAAAAATAACTAGCAAATAGAAACACTAAACTCGAAACTGGAAAGAGTTTCTTAGTTTCAATTATACCTCCTGCCCACCAGGGCCTTCGAGAGGCTCCTTTCTGCTACTAAGACTGAAAGGCACAATAGAATCTACTTACAGAATTTTTTAAAGAGAGGCTTCGAACATTTACTCACAAAATAGTATCAGACAGTAGCCAAAATTTGAAGGGAATTCTCTTGGTGTCTTGAAAATTGTTGCAGGCAGAGCATAACGTGGCAGGGCAGAGCAGACAAAACAAAAGTAAAAGTGAAAGCGTGCACGTGGCAGGGCCTATTTATTGTTTTGCCAGAAAGTATCGGCTCCTTTGGCCACACAAATTCACCAACCAGAATGGCACTTTGACAAACCTGACTGTATTAGGTGAAGTCAGGAACTTGCTTCCTTTTGTTTCGGAGGAACAAGTCTGGGCAATTCTGGACCTTCAAGGTGGATGTCTCCAAACCTTTTGTCTTCGCCTTGTGCTCTGCTTCCCCCACCCCGCCAATAGAGGGAAGGGAATCATGGGATCATGCCTGGGCAAGATAGGACATAGAATCATAGAATCATAGAATGGTTTAGGTTGGAAGGGACCTCAAGGATCATCCAGCTCCAAACCCCTGCCACAGGCAGGGACACCTCCCACTAGAGCAGGCTGCTCAAGGCCTCATCCAGCCTGGCTTTAAACACCTCCAGGGAGGAAGCATCCACAACCTCCCTGGGCAACCTGTTCCAGTGTCTTACCACCCTCACTGTAAAGAACTTCCTCCTAACATCCAGTCGGAATCTCCCCTCTTGCAGTTTAAACCCATTCCCCCTCGTCCTGACATTACTAGACCTTGTCAATAGTCCCTCCCCAGCCTTCCTGTAGGCTCCCTTCAGATACTGGAAAGCCACTATAAGGTCTCCTCGAAGCCTTCTCTTCTCCAGGCTGAAGAGCCCCAACTCTCTCAGCCTGTCCTCATAGCAGAGCTGCTCCAGCCCTCTGATCATCTTCGTGGCTCTCCTCTGGACCTGCTCCAGCAGTTCCATATCCTTCTTGTGCTGGGGGCTCCAGAACTGCACACAGTACTCCAGGTGGGGTCTGAGGAGAGCAGAGTAAAGGGGGAGAATCCCCTCCCTTGCCTGCTGGCCACACTATGTATCTTCCATGACAGCTGTGATGTCTTCCATCTTCCCTTATATCTTGCAGCTCTCCCCTTCGAAGGGGCAGCCTGTACTCTACCAGAGATATGGGAATGTCCCCACTGACTATTAGATACTTAGGCTGGACAGGTACCCACTCAGGCAGCAAAGCTTTTTTTACCTTTTCCTCTGTGTGACTGTTGGATCTCCTCCTTTAACCCACTGCCAATCTCATGTACCACTTAGGAATGTAGTATCACCAGCATATCACAGGAGAGTTATAAACTCATCCTCAAATCTGACTCAAACAGGCCAAGAGATCTCAGAGTTATTGAATGGGGAACACAGATGAACAAATGATAGCCCATCAGCTAAAGAAAGAACAAAACCTTTAGACAGAATTAAATCATAATGTTTTTAAATTATTTTTTTATCAAGTACTTGCTATCATTTTCCTCCTTTCTGCCATGAAAATTGAGAAACTAAGAATCCAATTACAAAGGCTAGATAGGAGGGAATGATAGTGAAGATTTTTAATTGGATGGAAAAAAACTTTGAATGTATGTTCACTAGAGAGATCCTGCAAAAGCCCTTGCACTACAAGTGCGGGACACAGAGGTCACTGTAGAAATGGATGTGAGGTGACTACACCACAGAAACAGTGAACCACACAAAACTGTGGTTTCCAATCAATAGGGCCAGTGAGAACTGCTGGAACTTCAGTGCAGTTGGTTACTTCAAAAGGTAGTAAACATTGGTGCTAACGTTAACACAAGAAAACTCCACCCTTGAATAGTTCCCCTATCCCTTTGGAAAAGGGAACAAGGGAATACCTCTCTCCCCAGAGAGGAATCAGAGAAAAGGGCCCACTCTTAGTAATCAGACATAACAAGAGTCACAGCCAAGGTCAGTGTAGCAAAAAAACACCAGCCAGAGTGAGAGAGAGAAGAAAGGAAGGAAGAATGGTTTGTACAGCAAATTATATACTAAACCAGCAAGTTAATGGAACGATATAGACTCATGCATTATTTTTCTTTAGCTTTCAATACTATTTTATTTAGCTTTTAAATTATCTTTTCCGATTAATGACTGGAATTTTCCTATTTCTTGTGTATAATTCAGAACTAGGCAAGGGAGTAGTTTTAATCCACCAAATTTCCAAAGGTTTTCATAAGGAAAAAGACACATTTGGTGTTCTGCTCTAAACAGCTCTAACTAAATAGTTGTTACTATTATTTCTGATAAGCAGTATGGTGACGCAAAGTCCTCTTGGCACTTTAGATTAGAAAGGTCTGAGTTACATGGCTTGAAATATGACTTGACCTTGGCATTCTCTCTAAGTATGGCAAGTAACAGCCATTTATGCTCTGCTAAGTTAAGCAAAACTGATTTATGTGCAAGAAGACTCAATATTTAAATCCAGATAATGCCTGAGTATTCCTCAAAACAACTTTGTAAACATTAGCTGGTGGTATGTCCAGACCCATGGGATGCTGATATTTAAATCACAGTGCAAACACAATGACAAAACTCCTGCTGATTCCAAAGATTTCAGGATTTCACTCCTCAGAATGAGAATATCTATCAAACCTCCTTGTTCAGCTCCTGTGAATACAAGAGCCTGGCACCTGATGTACCCAACAGGTATTCAGGCTAAGGTGTGTGGGTTTAACCTTTTTTCTTTGAGACAGCAGCCCAGCATCTGAAGAGACTTTGTAGTTAAGATATACACCATGAATTACATTTCTTTGCTGCTGGCCTCTTTTTTAGTGGGGAAACTATTTACCTTTTGAACGATGCACTTTCTCAAACCTGTCACTGGAAAGCAGACCCACACCTGACTCTACAGATTCTGTTAATGAACCCAAAGATGTTTTACTGGAAGTACTGCAGGAAAACAGAAACAGCCACACCAGGTTTGATGGTCCATCCTGTGAAATTGTTGATGCCAGAAATTTGAAGGCAAAGATATAAACATGCCCATAATGGACACTATAAAGACCTTGCCCACAGCATAAATGTTCCACTAATCCATATGTCCACAAGGCAGACAATGAAATGTCCATCTTTTACACAAAAAATATGGAGCTTCCTTCTCAGACATCCCTCAGGGAGGACAGACAGAGCTGCCTACACAGACTTAGAAAGAGTTGCATCTTTAAATAGAGGAAGAGTTCAGAATTTACGCAAATTAACCTCTACCTGTTGCTGTTTATCCTGGAAAACTATTGCTGCATTTTATTTAGCTACTGCCTCATTTGTCTATGTTAGTGACAGTTAAAGCCATGCATTGTTTTTTGCACTGTAAATGTGTGTCACAACCTTGTCTTGAATCTCTATAGACATAGGTCACTAAAATCACTAAAATAATGAAGGTTGGGAAAGACCTTGAAGGTCATCAAGTCCAATCGGAAGCAGGCTAACAGCAACGCTAAACTGGAGCCTGCAGCGCACCAACCACACTCTTCTTCCAATTCTCCAGGGATGGGGGCTCCACCACCTCCCTGGGTAGGCTCTTCCTAGGCATAGCCTCCTCTCTTACCCTTCTTATCCTCAAGCACAGCCTTCTGTGCTCTCAGCTTCTGCTTCATCCCCATCTTTTTTCCTCTCTGTCACTCATATCTTCTCCCCAAATTCACCGGTTTTTCCCCAGGCCCACCCATGCCCAGCACAGCCTCCCCTGAGCTTTGAAAGACCTTCAATGTCCTGCAAGCCAGTTACTAGGAACACTAAACTACAGCCTGAAGCAAGCTACTGTCCAGTTGCAGCTATAGGGGGGTGTAGAAGAAGAAGAAACACAAGAAGAGGAAAAGCAAGAAGAGAGAAAGATATATACACATACATCCGTGTTTCTACACCTATGCGGGTGCAAAGACAGCTAGCCCTAATGGGAAGCAGGGCTAAACTGGACCCTATAAAAATATACGTAACACAAATTAAATTGCCTCGCAGTTGATGAGGTAGTACAAGAGATGAGAGGGGAAGGGAAATCTCAAAGGGGATTGTCATCTCTTCACAGTGTTCTAGCCTAACAGTGGAAACTTGTTGTTGCCTTGCCTGCCCTGTCTCTGGTTGTAACTGCTCTGAAGCCAAAAGGAGTCTACCCTTACTTCAGTGTTCCAATGAATTGTGCTGAGTGTGAACTGGCACTCACCATCTCTGCACTTGTAACATGACAAATTCATAACCCACTTGACCTGTTACAGCATACTGAAAAGTCAATTGTGTTCCTCTTCGGGAACAGTTTTATTCTCCTTCACTGTGTGAAAGGTGAAACATCCTTGACCTACAAAAATAATTGGTAATACTAATATATAATGGAAAACTGTTTTCTGTGCAATTTAAAATTGCATTGGGAAGAGGAGAGATAAAGTAATTTATATCAGCACTTTTAACACCATTTCTAACAAGCAATGCAATGTAAGTATAAAAAACATAAGATAATTCTCTGGAGTCAATGACTGTACAGGAACATCAATGTGTAACAGAGGGATTGAAGATGAAAAAGTTAATTATATGTCTATGCTTATCTCGGATTCATATCTATGTTTTCAACTACATCTTCTCTGTATCGAAGTATCTAAACCTTTTTCTTTGTCACTCTAAGGATATTCAGACTATCTTTAACAATAAATTTTTATATGCAACTAGTACTGTCAACTAAAATTTTATCTTCTAATAATTATTTTAAATTAATTTTGCTGTCCTTTTGTAGAGTTGTAGGGAAACATATTGAAATTTGTACTTTTCCATAGTACCTCATCTTCACCATAGAAGCTGTTCCAACCCACAAATTCCTTCTCTTTCCAGTACAAAATTAAAGTCACTGTTACCACCATCTCTAAACTTTAAACACTGCAGGTTTTCTTTCCAGAAACCAACTATAAGTGTTCCTTAAATACATATAACTCTGCCCAATTATTTTCTTGGCCTTCTCATGATACAGATCTATATACTACCTACTTTCTATCTACGGCCAAGTTGTGCCAGGGGGATGTTAGGAGGAAATTATTCCCAGAAAGAGAGATATGCGATTGGAATGGGCTGCCCAGGGAGGTAGTGGAGTCGCCATCCCTGGAGGTGTTCAAAAAAGGACTGGATAGATCACTTAGTGCCATGGTCTAGTTGATTGGACAGGGCTGGGTGATTGGTTGGGCTGGATGATCTTGGAGGTCTCTTCCAACCTGGTTGATTCTATGATTCTATGATTCTACTAGTAACTTCTAAAATACATACCTTCTTTATCTTGAAAGAATCAGTGACAGCCAGCTTGAAAACGAATTTGATTTTAGGGTAGCAATAACAGGTGACAGATAGGCAAAGAACACTCCAAATGTCATCTGCCAAAATAATTTTGTTCCAGCTCGTGGACATTTGGTTATTGATATGGAATTTGGATTTTTTTGGGGTGCCTGGCTTTTATTCAATGCTGTTTTCATTATAGTGTTATGATGCTAAAGTTTTCTAAAGGCTATCACTGCAGTTTGCTGTGTTGTTCTTCCCAAAGGTTTCTTTTGGACCTGAGTATGACAGACCAATAAATAAGATAATTAATTTAAGTGATCTTTAGATTTTTACTGTGGATGGATCTGACCTAGTGATCAAGAAGACCCTTCGAATACAGTTGAAATCACCATCAGTTGGTGTTTCAGCTGACCTACCTTAAGTAGCTAACTTAGGCTAGAAATGCTTAAGTGCCAGTTTCCCCTTGTTAGTTATAAAGGAAATCTAAGTATCTACTTCAGGCAGATATCACAGTAGGGAAAAATTTTAAGCAAAGAATGCTGCAGGTAAAGAGAGTAATTTCTGAGAATGTTTCCCAAGAAACATTCCATTCATTGTGGGAATGGAATTAAAAAATAGTATTGCTTGTGAAATTTGATTTAAAATATCATAATTCTGACACTGCCAGTAGGAGGAAGTTGGGAATTATCATACCAATTATATACAAGGAAGTATTGTGCCTAATGGAGATATGGCAAAGAAGTCCTGGAGTTTTGTGTTGAAGCAATAGGATTGGAGAAAGCTTTGGAAAGATGCACAAAAGAAAGCAACATCTCTTTTTTAAAAAAAAAAAGGGACAAACAAATTGTCTCTGCAGGAGACAATAGGAAAAGTAAATGCTTGATAATCTTTTACTCTTGCATTTCCATGGGAAAGACTTATCTGTCTTACTTTCCTAATCAGCAACATTGGCACATTTTGCATGCAGTTGTCATCTTACAGTAAGGGCTGATAAAGGACTAAAGGACTATGTATATAAAGCCTTGAAATTATTCTGTAAATTAACTGGAACCTTTCCTCATAAGTGCCCTGTTTATTTCCTTCTGTTTCCAAGGAGTCATTGGTGAGACTAGCTGGATCTTTGCATTTTGGTTAGTCATCCATCCTTTTACTGATGTCATTAGGCTGACACCAAAAAGTAAAGGTGTCACACCTATTGCCTACATGAAAATTCCTGTGCTGCATTTTTAACCCACAATTAAATCATAGAATCATAGAATCAAGCAGGTTGGAAGAGACCTCCAAGATCATCCAGTCCAACCTATCACACAGTCCTGTCCAATCAACTAGACCATGGCACTAAGTGCTTCATCCAGTCTTTAAATGAACACCTCCAGGGACAGGGACTCTACCACCTCCCCGGGCAGCCCATTCCAATGGCAAATCACTCTCTCTGGGAAGAACTTCCTCCTAACATCCAGCCTATACCTTCTCGAGCACAACTGGGGACTGTGTCCCCTTGTTCTGTTGCTCGTAGAAGAGACTGACCCACACCTGGCTGCAGCCTCCCTTCAGGTAGTTGCAGACAGCAATGAGATCACCCCTGAGCTTCCTCTTCTCCAGGCTAAACAACTCCATCTCTCCCTTGAAGGGGTGAGTGGGGGAGGGTTGGGAAAGAATGAATAACAGGACAAGAAGAATGGATTGTTTTTTTCTTTCTCTGCACCAGATTTTTATATATCTCAGAATTGTTATACCTTCTGTATTTTTTTTGTCTCCAAATCAAGCAAATGTATTTTTAAAAATTCTCCTTTGCAAGCTACGTTTTCAAGGCCTCTAGTCACTCTTTGTAACTTTTACTGAGCCGTTTTCAATGAGGCCACAGCTCTCCCTGAGTTTATTGAACAAGGTCATCTGGATCTGCTGAATGTGAAGGAAATGCAAACAGTTGTGCGAAGCTGTGCTGGAACACAAGCGGCAGATTGTGGTTGAGAACAAGATGATTAGGTCGATAACTTCTTATCCTCAGTTTATGTGTGTTCATGGGAGTTGTCAACTGAGCCCTACGAAATGCTGAATCATTGCTATTCACCATATTTATTCAAATTAAACTACATAAGTAAAAAGCGCCGACTGACAACAGCCTTTGAAGATAAAGAATCTCTAGCACACTCTGCTTTTCATTTCTCTGCTTTAGCAATGAGATTTTGGAGAGGAGATAAGAATGGGGCCTTGCAAGTCTGCACCTAGGAAGTGCTGTTGATTCTGGGCATTGGAGTTTGTGGGCCATGGCTATCCATCAGCTTTACTTGCTTTGAACAGCCTGACAGAAGCGTTACAGCCCACACCTTACACTTCCTATCTTTACATTCTCTACTTCACAAGTTTTCCCCTCTGAAGAAAAACTACACCCAAATATCTGGTAAAACTAGTTATAAATTGGTTTAACCTAAGCCCCATTCTCCAAAGGTTTCACCCCAGCCTCAGTACCTGACATGGTTCTGACCTTTCCCTCACTTAGTAGTTCCCAAACAATTAGTTGAAGACCTTCCAGGAACCCTGCATTGAAGGTGTCTGAGATCAAAGCATTGTCTTCGACCTCAGAAGACTAGGAAGCTCTCCCCTCTTCCTGCAGTTCCCTTCCACCACTGCTTAGCTTTGCAACCTTTTGAGAAAGGCAGGAAATGGGGAAAAGAAAGAAAAAGTTAAGGTGGAATTTTTCTGCATTTTCCCTCTTCCCTCAGGATATAGTCCGTACATCTCCTCTTCTCCCTAGGTTATCTCTGCCAGCCTCAGATTCAAACTCCTAACATTATTTATCTCCATATATGATAGTAAGTGAACCAGCTTAGAAGACTGGATTGATAAGAAAAAAGCATCTTAACTACCTAAAGAAAAATCCTGAACAAGAGCAAACCCATGACATTTTGTAGCCAAAGGATTAGCTACTGCAGACATAACACCAAAGGCAAACTATTGTCCCTGTCATTATCTTCACAGCTTGATGGATGTGGTAAATATTTACAGCCATCTAGTAAGATGAGGAATTCTGCATTACTAGAAATTAAAAAAGTCATTTTTTAGCTTTGAGAAAAACTAACTAACTTCTGGGTTTCTGTTGAGAAATGACCCTCTACATTTAGGCCTTCACTGCTCTCAACTTAGCTTGTTCTGCCTCTGCTTTCTGACTTTGTCTGGATGAATAGAATGGAATAGAATGGAATTAACCAGGTTGAAAGAGACCTCCAAGATCATTCAGTCCAACCTATCACCCAGCCCTATCCAGTCAACTAGACCATGGCACTAAGTGCCTCATCCAGTCTTTTTCTTGAACACCTCTGGGGCGGTGACTCCACCACCTCCCTGGGCAGCCCATTCCAATGGCAAATCACTCTCTCTGGGAAGAACTTCCTCATAATATCAAGCCCCTCCAAGTCAGCTTCTTTCATTCCTTCCCAGGATGATGTTACAGCACACAGAAAATGGAAACATCCTGTGAGACCTCTAGTAAGAAACGCAGAGTGATTCAGTGTCCTCAGTACAAGAATGAGGATCACTTCCTCTCCTTAAGTCAATCTGGGACTTCATCACTCTTTCTTTTCCAGGCAGAGAATCTCTAAGGTCACCACAAACTGCCTGATGTCAGAGATTGCTACATGCTTTAAGACAGTGGAGGAAACACAGCTTGTTGAGATAACGTTTAATATCTAGCATCACTGGATAGAATGGAACAAAACTTAACAGCTGGATAGCATGCACTGACCAGTTTAATTTGAGTGGGCTACTTTAAACTTTACCTCCTTTCTTATTTAAACATTGGCTATTCTTAACCAGTGATTAGGTGCCCAGTGGTGGGCCAGTGCCCAGTATGAGACACGGGGCAACAAGCACAAACTACAACACAGAAGGTTTCACCTGAATGTAGGGAAAGACTTCTTTACTTTGAAGGTGATGGAGTGATGGAACAGACTGCTCTGAGAAGTTGTGGAGTCTCGTTCTCTAGACTTTCAAAATGTCTGGATGGATTCCTGTGCAATCTGATCTAGCCATCCCAGCATTAGCAGGGGGGTTGAATTAGATAATCTCCTAGTCCTTTCCAGCCCATACCTACCATTCTGTGATTCTAAGGTGTCACTCCCAATTGTAGTCACTGTATACATTATCCAGTCCAGATGTTTTTTTGGAAAGGACATATAACAAACATCTTTCCAGTTATGCATAACTGGACCATTAGAAACACGAAATTTTACAGTTTAGTCACTTGAGTATATGCTTCTGGCACGCCTGATTTCCTTAGTTCCTTCTGTGTAAGGGGAAGCCTGACACCTCAAATTGTACAGAAAAATGAACACCTGAGTTTTTGCATTTTATTTTCCTTCCAAACTCTCTAATTCTGGCAAGGTCATTGAAGAAGGTTCTGTATTTTATACAGTCAAATGTTCGCTGTACATCGCTTTTTCAACAAAAAAGCTAAGACCGCACTCACTTCCTTCATTTAAGTTCCAGTTTTCTCAACAGCTACATTCCCCATTAACTCCAGGGGTTTTGATATGATAATTGAGTAAGCAGTTGCACACCACAGACAACACAGAAAGTAGCATATCAAAACTTCTTTGAGCGATATTGCAACCACTACATCAGGTTCTGTCTTGCCCAAGAACATTACTCACCTTTTGTAATTCAGCTCAATTCCTTACAATGCCCATCCAAGGCAGCAACATTTTTCCCCAGTTTTCTCTGCGTGGTTTCAATTCTATTTTCATATGAGATGCAACAAAGTAATCTACACAAAGTAGAGATCAGTTTGAATTGTGAGTTCAGGTCCAATTTCCAAGAATACTCATGTCTGGGAGAAGCAGATCTAGAGAATAAAGGTCTTTCTATACCGTGAATGATGCAGTAAATAGCACGGACTTGCTGGCACTGAGATCTTGCTGTATTGACTCTACTAAAGTCACACCAGAAAAGCTGCTCTCTTGCTAAATCACAGTGGTGAGAGTTTGTCATTGAAACTATAGCACTGCTTAAATCAGAGCTGACCTGCAAGAGAATAATGAGGCAAATAAGGAAAACGTCAGGGGAGTGTGTGACGGGGCAAGAAATTAGGGAATCAAGTCACTCCAGGAACTGAAAGACAAAAGTGAGAGGAAGATTTGTGTAGGTTACAGAAGTCTTAAAGAACTGAGATTCCCATTTTCACTGCAATGAGGAAAGGATCATAGCAGTTGCTGCTCCATATTGCCCAGCCCCAAACCTCTCATTTTCCTCCATGGAGGAAAAAGCAGGGTCTAAATTAGGCAGCTGAACCACTGCTGGTTTCCTCCTCTTCCCTTTTACTTAGGAATCTCATCTTCATGGTAGTTGTGCCTGTGCCTCCACATTGACATTGTGTCCCCACATGGATGTTATGTCCAACAATAAATTATTGTTTCTGTAAGCCAGTGCCAAAAGATCCTCTGGCAACAGCACTAAGCACAGGACTAAGATATTATCTCTGCTAGAAAGGTACCAAATAGAATTCCATTGGAGAGGTTTTAACTGACTATTAGAGTGTAAAAATTAAAGGAAAAAGAAAAAAAAAAAAAGAAAAGAAAAAAAAGGCAAAAACAAACTAAACCTAACCAAAATAAAAATCTCAACCCAAACAAACAAACAAACAAACAAAGGCATGCTCTTAGCTACAGTTTTCCTGGAGCAACAGTGCTGCTGCTCCATTTTCAGCCCCTGTGAAAATAAGGTCTCTCATAATTAGTGTCTGGAAAGATAGCCGGTGTCCAAGGCTGTATTTTTTCCCCCTTCCTCTCTTTTTCCTTTAGTAGCATGAAGGTGAGTTAACAACGCTGCCTGTTCTGCTGAACTCAAGCTATATTCATCTGAACTTCAATTCATCCCAGCAGCAAACTGTTTATTAAAGACCTGTCAAATGTCCATATTCTGTGGGTCATCATAGGAGCTGACAGTGTGACAAAGGCTTGAAATCCAGTGCATATCACTGGAGGATGCCATTAAAATGAAAGTGAGACCAAAACCTCGCAGCTGTCACTCATTATCTAGGACATTCTCACACAGCAGATCTTGCACACTTCTCTTTATCTTACATGAGCCTGCTCTTCTAACTTTCTCATTTGAGCTGTAACAAAACAGCTTTTGAACAAAAATATTTTGAAACAACAAGAAGAAAGAAGTCCATAAATCTCTATTAAGTATGTGCATGCATGCTCCAGTTCGAGTTCTCCTGCGAGTCTAGTTAATCACTGTGTATCTCTTTTTGGTCACCTGCTGCTTATTTTGCAGGCTGTTATATTTTAGAGCTTAAAAAGAAGAATAAATAGGAATAACTGAATTTCAACCATTCAAGCAGAACTCACACAAGAAAAACTGTCCTCTGTTGCTTGCCCTTATTTCAGACCAAGCCTGGATATAATTCTTTCCTTCTTTCTTTCCTTCCTTCCTTTCTTTCTTTCTTTCTTTCTTTCTTTCTTTCTTTCTTTCTTTCTTTCTTTCTTTCTTCTCTTTCCTTCTCTTTCCTTCCTTCCTTCCTTCCTTCCTTCCTTCCTTCCTTCCTTCCTTCCTTCCTTCCTTCCTTCCTTCCTTCCCTATTTCCTTCCTTCCTTCTTTCTTTTCTGATTTTTAGCTGAGAATTTAATGGCTGCATAAAGGCTGTGTTAGTAGAGCCAGAGAGTAGCAATTAAGTCATGGGAAAAGATTGGTGTTAGCTGTCTTGGCCAAAGGTTGGAAATAACCAAAGCCTCAAAAACTCATTCTGAAAATGCTTGACATCCAGTCTGTCAGACCAATTTTACACCTATTTAACTCCATCAGCATCAGAGACACTGTGCCAGAGCAGAAATGGAGTGTTAACTCAGGCTTCTATAATTTTAAAGTCATTCTTCATTTACTTTAGGGCTACAACATATTTCATTGCCTCTTTTTTTTTTTTTTTTTAATCTTTCATGAATCCAAGTCTCGAGGAACCTTTTTCATTATAAAACCAGTGGCCAAAGGAAGATCCAAACACAAGACATAATCTACAGCATGATTACTTGACTGTAACCTCATCATATGTCCTACATTATTATGAAACTGGTCAACTTTTAAATGTCCATGATTGCTACAAATTCTTATTAAAAGAAAGGTCATTCATATTACCACAGCTTTTAGATTTATTACACTTCTCCATGTGTTGTCACTGCTTTGATGTCAAAGATTTGGACAAGTATCTTTAGTATAAAGTAATATTAAGGGCAATTATTCAATCTGCATGTTCTTTTTTTTTTTTTTAATTGGTGATCAAATATTTTTTAGAATCTCAGTGAAAAACTTACAGTGTAATTATGTAAAATTTTATTGTGCTGCAAATACATTGCTGCAAAAGTTTTCAGAATGTTTCTAGTGTGACTGCAGGTTTAACTCTATTAAATGCAGGGAGCTAATAATACTAGTCATGCTCTTAAATTTTTGGGTAATTATATATGTTTTAAAATATATTCTAAGTGTNTTTTATTTTTTATTAGTTTTATTATTAGTTTTTGAATCTTTTAAAAATTAGAGTTCATAGCACATAGCAGTAACAAAATGTTTGTAACATTGACTATGAAAAGTATTAGAAAACTAGTCTCTTCAGACCAAAGGTTTGATTTTTACCTCAATTCTTAAACACAGTTAAATATGATAGCAGTTTGGGGACAGGATTAGATAGCAGCTATTTAGAGCAGAGAAAGAAGAAGGGGATGGTATGAGAAAAGCCTACATAATAATACTCAGACGGTGAAGTGCCAAGTAGAAAGATGCCTGGAAAAATTGAAACTGTCCTGCGTTTCTCCTGCTTCACTTAGGAAAATCAGACAGACTTTTACATATTCTTTATTACTAAAAAGAGTGACACTCATGCATTACTTGACTATAGTAGCAATATTGCCTCCTGACCGAGCAACCCTGGAAGCACAATATACTGATTAGTTACAGAGGACATGAGGAATCACGTTAGTCTCAGCAGCAGAATCCAGTTGCTGGGGAGAAGTTACAGACTGGTAAATCCTCTTGATCCAAGCTAGAACAAATAATGGAAACAATCATACAGATCAGATAATGTGAAGCAAGGACCAAAACAAGGGCTGAAGATGAAACAAGAAAGGTTTAAAAGAATGGTTTAAAAGGGAGCTGGGACTCTCGTCTGAAAAAGAGGAGGCTGAGGGGAGACCTCATTGCTGACTACAACTACCTGAAAGGATGTTGTGAAGAGATTGTTGCTAGTCTCTTCTCACAGGTAAATGGTGATAGAACAAGAGAAAATGGCCTCAAACTGTGACTGGGTAGGTTTAGAATGGAAATTATGGGGGAAAAAATCACTAAAAGAGTAATCAGGCATTGGAATGGGCTGCCTAGGGAGGTGGTTGAGTGACCAACCCTGGATGTGTTTAAAAGTCATTTGGACGAGGTGATTGGAGATATAGTTTAGGGTGAACATTGTAGAGTAGAGATATCTGTTTGACTTGGTGATCCTGAGGGTCTTTCCCAACCTGAATGTTTCTGTGATGCTGTGATTCTGTACATGGGGGTAAAAAAAAATCCTATGACAAAAGCTACAGAATCCTGAGCAGATCCAGGATCTCTCTTGTAAAGGTCCCATCCCAGCTTGGTAATGTGGTTCGGAGGGGTGAAAACTGTCCCCAAGCCTTGCAAAGGATTTGAAGAAGAAAGCTGTGGCCAGATGTGGGATTTGTTCCACAAGATGCACTGCACAATGGATCCAGGAAACTGAAAACATCAGCTTCTGAAAGAAACAAAAGGCATGCAGACCAGCATGTCTGGGTGAGTCAGTGAATTAATAAGTGGGCCAGCTGGAAAGTTTGTTAAGACTGGGCACATATATCTTCCACACTGTCTGCAGCCAACTGAGACCTGGAATATACAGCCTGGATTATCCCAGCCTGAGTAATGCACGAGTCAATTATTTTTGAGAGGAAAGAAACTTCTGTTTAATTTTGTAACCCATGTGAAAAATGTGGAGATGAGATAAAAAGTGTGAGAGAGAGGGAAAGGACAGAGGCATTTTTTCAGGCAGCTTGTTTAGTTCATCTTTGGTAGTATCATGGTATTGTATCCCCAGGAAAGAAACTGCATTATTCAAATCCAGTAAAAGCCCTTTGTTTTGCATGTGATGGCAAGGACTCATCTCAGCCTGCCAGAACACACCCAAGGAGACCCCATCTGAACCTGCAAAGAACCTGTGGAGACTAGTTGTCCCAGCATGCCCAAACACCAGATCTCCAGAGCAGCTGAAAAAAGACACAGCTCTACTGGAGCTGGAAATCTAAGATCAATGAAATAAAGCCTGAGACTGCAGTAGAGACTCTTGAATTTACTAAAGATACTGTAGAGTTCCTTGGTGCAGTTTAATGAAAAAAAGGAGCTATTCAGAGTAGAAAAGTGTCGCCATAATGCATGGCAACATGAGGAGATGTAGCTCAGGTGTGCTGGGTCAGTGTGCTGGGTCAGTTTAACATGGCTCATGACAAATCTAGTAAGAAGAGTTTTGGTCTATAAAAGAAAAATAGACAAATGGAAAAAGAAAATTTGCAACACTAATTTAATTAAATACCACCATGGCCAAAATACACTTAGATATATCCAAAACAAGACAGAATATGGCTTCATTATCGCCCACTGAGCATCATAGAGATGCTTATGTGAACTTACAGGTCACTAGATGGAGATATGCTTTGAGAGTAGTATGCTCTGTGTTCAAGTATGGGCAGTACAAAATCAGCCACGGAATTTTCCTAATAAATATAAAAATCTGTAAAGGACACAAGAAAAACAACCATACCGCAAGAGTTCATTTTCACATGATTAGAGAAAACAGATCCCAAATTCATCACAGATGGAGAGAGTGACAGGAGGGCAGGAAAAGACAGGGGAAAACCTGGATGCTGGAATTCATTCAGAAGTCTGTCCACATAAGCAAATACTCAATTTGATTTCAGTTTTGCTACTAGCTATGTCATAAACATCGGAAGTGCATCAGAAAAGCAACACCCTTGAGACCTTGTATGAAAAGTAGAGTCTAGGGGGAATTTATGGATTACTGAGTAGTCATTATCTGGGAAGATAGTGCCCCATGACCCCCATATCCTACCCTAAAATAATCTCTGATTTATTTCTAGGGCACTCTGCAGACTGTTTACTGATGGGTCTTGTGCTGGAATACTCTGAACAGGCTCATGCTCTGTTTTGGGTTTGGCTGAGCTGGAGTTAATTCTCCTCAGAGCATCTTTCTAGTGCTGTGTTCTGCAGTGCAGTAGCTGGGTGTTGATAACACACCAGTGTTTTAGCCACTGTTGAAATAAGCACCTCGGCTGTGCTTTTCCAGCATTTCCCTGCCCTAGGAGTAAGCTGAGGAGTGGGCAAGATCTTGGAAGGGGACACAGCCAGGCTAGCTGTCCCAAAACAGGCCAAATGGGTATTCCATGTCATATATCATATACCAGCTCAGGTGTAAGAACTAAGTGAAAGAAGGAAGTGTGGGATATTCACCCATGGCATCTGCCCTTCAGAGGAACCACTTATCATAGAATGGTCTGAACTGGAAGGGACCTCTAGAGTTCACCTACTCTGACCTACCTGCAGTCAGCAGCAACATCCCCACTAGACCAGGTCACCCAAAGCTCCATCAAGCCTCACCTTGAACGTCTCCAGGGAAGGGGCCTCAACCACATACCTGGATAATCTGTTCCAGTGCTCCACCACCCTCATAGAAGCCTTGTTTCTAACATCAAATATAAATCTGCTCTTCTCAAGCTTGCCTCTTGTCCTACAGGCCTTTGTAAACAGCTCTCTCCATCCTTCAGGTACTGGAAGGCTGCTATTAGGTCCCCCCGGAGTCTCTTCCTCTTCAGACTGAACAACCCCAGCTCTCTCAGCCTGTCCTCATAGCAGAGGTGCTCCAACTCTCTAATAATTTTGGTGGCTCTCCTCTGAATCTGCTCCATTCAGGTCCATGTTCTTCCTATCATGAGGACTCCAGAATTGAATGCAGTACTAGGTGAGGTCTCACCAGAGCAGAGTAAAGTGTCTGAGTCACCTCCCTGGATCTGCTGGCCACATTTCTTTTGATGTAGCCCAGAATATGATTTGCCTTCTGGGCTGCAATTGCACACTGTTTGCTTGTGTCCAGAGCATTAGAGCCCTGCTTCCTGGGAGTAAACAACCACTGTGTGCTGATGGGAAGTTGAGAATGACACCTCTCTTTGTTTTGTTTCCATGCACAGTCCTTTGCTTGTGCTTAGCATTATTCAATTGCTTCTACCTTATTATCAGCCTTTTGTTATATTTTCCCCTCTCCCCTGTCCATCTAAGAAGGGGAGTGGTAGAGCGGCTTTGGTGGGCATTTGGCCTCCAGCCAAGGCCAAACCACTACATGTTCATATGACAGTAACAACTTGTTGAGTACTCTGCTATATCTCAACATAAGGCATGCAAGCAGCCCACAAAGTGCAGCAATGTATATTAGTTACCTTGCATTCTTTCCACGGGCTAGGTGGAAAGAATTAGAAATGAATCTGCCTAGGCAAAATCTGCTTAAAGCCATTTGCCTCTGGAACAGGTATAAAGGTTCCCAACGGTGGGGGAAAAGCTTATCACTGAATCTCAGCTAAGGAGTTGCTTGGTTTTTTTTTTTTTCAGGTTGTGCATCTAGTGTTGAACTACTCATAAAATACTTGCCAAGATGGATACACCTCACAATGAAGAAGAGAGCTTATTTTTTGTGTCCATTTTATTCTTCCTCCAAGTTCTGCGGCTTCTAGTGACAAATTTTGAGAGCTAAAAGACTTTTGCAAGGTGATTTTTTTTGTTTGTTTGTTTGCTTGTTTATAATTTAAAATACTTGCTTTCCTTTAATGTAGCTTTTTTCTTCACTTTACAAAAAAAAACCCCAAAACATTCCTTTCCACTCTTTATGTCTTAATCAAAACTCATCTTTTCAGTTGCTGATGAAAACCAAGTAATTGATTTTGATTTTCTATAAATTATTGTTCGATAAAAACTCCTCATTTTTGTATTACTTCCAGGCTTTATTTCATAATTTAATTCTTCTAAGCAACTGCACTGTTTTGATGTAGGTGCTAGGAAAGTCTCACAAACTCGTGCCTCTTTCATATGCACCAGCTCCTCACATTCACTCACACTTTAAAGGCAGTCATCTCATGACACCCAAAATTGGGGTCTTTTTAACACTGCTGAAAAAACATGTTTCTCCAAGCTATAGAAGAATGTTTTAGAGGCTGGTGTAATTGGCAAAAGCAAACCAGCACATGTTTTGGGCACAGAGTTGAAAGCATGTAGGCATTAAAACAATTCAGCATGGCTAGCACTAATTTACTGTACTGTTTATGATTAAAGAAGACCTGTCCAAACAGTTAGTCAGACAGAGCTGAGTTTGCACAGCTTTGTCTGGATGTCTTGTCTAATTTAGGATCTGAATCTCTGGGAGGCATGATTGCAAAGGCAAAGATTCATCAGCACTGGGTGGACAGTGACAAAATGTTGTTTAAAGCTCTCCAAGCCCTGCTGCTTTTTGCCATGGGTGTTGTATTAAATTCAAGTTTTACACCAGCCACCTCTTGTAGCTGTTCAGAAGACCTTGTCTAGGTTGTGGAGAGGAACTTTCCAGGAGGCTGAAAAAGTACAGGTGGTTGAGTTTACCAGCTTTCCAAGTGGTTTTCATTTCTTTTTCCTTCCTGAGATAGTTAAATGCACATTCCTCAGCTGTGTAAAAAAAATGGCTTACTTTCCCACTTTGTGTGGATTTCAAATGAGAGCCAGACTTAATTAAAGCTTTTGAAAGCTTAAGAGTTAATATGTGACCATTAAACGCTAACCACCAATCACTCACTGTTGATTTGCTGGCAAAAAGGAGTAATGCAAGCAACTCCAGTCATTGGTAGTCACAGGCATGTTGATATGACGTGTGGGGCTCTATTAGTGGGTAACATCTTAAGGGGAATGATCACACAGTGGCACCATGCCCAGCTTGAGAGGGTGAGCAGAGGCCAGAGAAAGAAGGAGCAGATGTTTGACCTGTTGGAGGCATGGAGAAATGTCTCCAGCTCAGAGATACCAGGAGGGTAAGCTTGTCCCACTGCCTAATTTGCCATGGGTTTCAAGCTTGCGGGGAGGTGGACAGGCATTGGTTCCGAGTGGTCACCAGTGGAACAGAACCTCTTAGTGTTTTGATGGCCAACAGCTCCAGAAGTCAGTAGTATAATGATGACTGTGTACCTGGCAAGGATCACAGCTGTGCAGGATGAATCTCTACAGCTGTGACTGTGCAGGAAACAGCTCAAGAATTACTGTTCCTGCTTTATAGGTTTGGAAAGCTGGGGATTAAATGAATTGTCAAAGGCCACACAGAGAGCCAGTGGCAAAGCATACAGTAAGCTGTGAGCCCTCTCTGCTCTGAGGCAGCTTACAGACCATACCGCATCTTAAAGGCAGACATTCAACAACACTCTGTCTTGCATATATGCTCAAATGAAAGACAAATTTCAGTGGTTTTCCCTTTATCTGCTCTAGGAACATCTGTGCAGACTTCTAGGACTGCTCAGCAACTGATGAGTAGTTCAGCAAAGATCTCTAGCAAACAAAATAGACATGAAACACACAGCAAGTTATATGTTTAGCATCCCTGCAAAAATCTCAATGACAGTCTTACAATAAATACAGAATTTTATGGCCTATTTCTCAATCATATTCTGCTACAGAATATCATGCTGAGAACTATTAGCCACCTTGCCAATGGAAATACGTTGCTGGGAAGCAGTAAGTCCAGATCTGCTCTAGGAGTCATAACTGTAACAATATAAACAAATAGGTCGTCAGCATTTTTTCCTGCTTTTCCTCCCTCTTTTTCTTCCTCTCCTCTTTCCTCTCATTTTCCCCTCTCACTTTCTTCCATCGTCCCTTCTCACCCATCCTTCCCCCTCACTCACTCCTCCATTGGTGTTTAGATGATTTCACAGTTTTCCCCAACCCTGGAAAGAATGTAAGTCAATACTGCTGATTTTCTTTGAAAACATTTGGAACAAATTATGTCTACTTTTGGAATCTGAATAAAGGAATGTGAGCCTCACTGGAGAAATATGAAATACAGGGTGGATTCACAGAAAGTCTGTAGCACTCCCACCCCCCCCCCTCCCCCCCCCCTCCCCCCCCACC
>WAAF01016775.1:1466-16939 GCA_013400475.1 Tricholaema leucomelas | reverse complement strand
GGTCTTTTCCCAAACCTTCAGGGTCGTTAGGAAGCGATAAGCAGCACAATAGGGTGCTTAAGGTGAAGTCCTTCAGGGCTTATCTTCGGAGAGAGAAAAGGCTCCATGTGTAGAAACTATCCAGGTGTGTGGGGGAGAAGAACTCCAAGCAGGCACACCAAGGCGGGAACACAATCCAAAGCAGGGACGAACTCCACGGCAGGAGCACCCCAAGGCAGGAACCCCTCAATATTTATACCCTTCTTCAGACAAAGAGCCGAGTTACCACTTCCTAGGCACGAAAAGCGCACAGCCAATCCTCAGCCAAGTGCAGTGCGGGCCCAGCACGGGGCACTCCTCTTGCCAGAAGGGTCCCCCCTGCTACCCCCCACTTCACGCCTGCAGGGCAGGAGGGGAGAAACAGGTCTTTTCATGCCTTTTTTCCTCTCCCATTCAAACCACAAAGGGAGAGGAAATTTCTGGGGTACACGGGACCTCCAGGACAATATGTGTATATATATATATAGATGTATGTATGTATGTATGTATGTATGGCTGTTTCCCATTTTGAATAATAGAGGATAAAGAAAATAATAATTTTGATTTGTTATGATTTGCAGGGATAGTACTGGAAAATCAAGTAAAAATGAAAAAAAAAAACCAGCTTCTTTTGTTATTGTTTTAGTGAAGTGATGTGTAAGCAGAGCTGCAATAGTTTGTGTTTCAATTGCTTTCAAAGGCCCCTGTCCTCTAAATGCTTTGTGGCCCACAGTGGTTCAGAGTGGGGTTCTGCATGGATTTGCTTCCCTGTCCTTGCACTCATGTTTGCCTGCTGGGGGGACTGAATGTTCATGCTTAACTTTTCGTGCCTTAGCCATGCCACTGAACTCAGATGGGGAGGGTGACCTTATGTGCCAGCGTTGCACCCTGGATTAAATGGCTCTTGATTCACCAGCATGGTGAGATGGTCGTTCTCCGATTTATTTCCCTGTTACAGTGACTTATATGCTTACTTGGAAGAGATGTGCACAGCTAACTTAGCTCAAGATTGGTACATGTGGAAAATACAGATTGGTCCAGGGTTGCATGTGAAGTACAGATAGTGTGCTAGTTTGAGCCTAGATAGAATGTTTTGGTGAGAAGAATTAGATCATAGGCTGAGAAATGAAAACAATGGTCTACTTCCCTCACAGTCTTGCTGAGATGTGTAAAGAAGAAAAGCAGAACAAAAGATAAAGTCACTTTGCTCTGCACTTTGCTCTGGGCTGTGCTCTCAGCTCTTTGCCTGCTGGGGAGCTGAGGCTGCTGGCTGAACTCCATCTTGCTTTCTAACCTCACCCTCCATTTGCTTTTGTGGCTGATTCACCTTTGCTTCTTAATCCTCTTGGCCGAACCTCCATTCTTCCTTGGGACTGGAGTAAGGTTGAGAGGGGTAGGGGGAAGGTGAGGGAGTGGTTGAGAGCCCCTCCTGGAGACTCAGGTTTCTGGGAGGGGAGTTGTGTTTCTGTATTACCTTTTTTACCTTGTATACTTCTGTATATATCTGTATATACTGTAAATATCTGCTTGTATATTGTGCTATCTGTAAATATAAGCTTCATTCAAATTTCCAGAGCTGGCTGAGTCTAGTCTGGGTGATTTTCCAAAGTGTGGGGGGGCGGGGGATACTCAAACCATCACAGATAGTTTAATATTACAATAACAATTCTGTAAGATCAGCCTCTTGGGCTGGCTGACCCTGCCCCCTTGCAGCTGGCACTCCACCTCCTGCAGCTGCATGTGGGGTGCTATTATTTACCGCCTAGCTTCCTGCCTTCAAGGACACTTCCCAGCACGAGTGCTCATATTTATCATTTCATGTCCTGTTGGCAAAAATCTCTCCACACTTATGAAATAGCTACATCAGGAGTGTACAACACATTATTCTCACAGTAGTGCTGCAAACAGACAGCAAGCATAACTTGCTCTGCAGCCTGAAGCAACCTGAAATAGAGGCAAGAGGTAAGAAACTTTATTCTAATATAGAGGCAAATTAGTATAGTAAAGGATTAGCAGCCACTAAGTTGTAACACAGTTTTGGGATGTGATTCATTTTTTAAGGTTAAAAAGATAAAAAAGGACAGGAAGGAAGATGTTTTGAAACTGATTAGCGAAGCATTTCTAAGAAACATTTTCTACAAAAATATGATTTTGTACTTTATAAACTCACATACTCTCGAAATGCAAAACAAATTCATTTAACTTCATGGAATGGTGATATCTGAAGGATATAGATAGTGGATGTCTTTGCCCACATAACACATATCTTTGTAATTTGAAGAAAGGTACTTTACCTATTTTTTTCTGAATGTCTTGTTATGAATGGTACTGTCTTGAAGTTAAAAATGATAAATATCTTCCCATCTCTCTTTTCTTTAGACTGAATTTTGTCACAACTTCAGGATGGCAACTTGTGCTACCCCCAGTCATAACATAATTCAGCATTGCTTGTATTGGAAGTATAGCTTTTACCCATTCATACAAGGCATACAGTTGTTATGACAATATTCATAGAATCATAGAATGGTCTGGGTTGGAAGGGACCTCTGAAGGTAATCTAGTTCAACCCCCCACTCCTGCAGTCAGAAGGCACATCCTCAATTAGAACAGGTTCAATACAATATTCACCTGTAACACTACTTGTCCTGATAACTTTATCTAATGTATGTTGGGAAAGGTGTACTCTCACATGACTTAGATTAAACCTGTAAAACAAGTATTTCCCACCTTACTTTTTCTTGCTTATTTACATCTTATCAATGTATACAAATATCTGAGGGCTGGGTGTCAAGTGGGTGAGGACAATCTCTTTTCACTGGTCAGCAGCAGTAGGTAAGGAGTAACAGCTACAAATTGGAACATAGAAGGTTTCATCTGAAGGTGAGGAGAAACTTCTTTACAGGGAAGGGTGACAGAGAACTGGAACAGGCTGCCCAGGGAGGTTGTGGAGTCTCCTTCTCTGGGACTTTCAAAACCCACCTGGATGCATTCCTGTGTGTACTACCCTAGGAGATTCCTGCTTGGCAGGGAGGTTGGACTCGGTGATCTCCAGAGGTCGCTTCCAACCCCTAAAGTTCCGTGGTTCTGTGATCTCTGTAGTGTATCTTTCCAATGCTTAACTTTGGGCCACAATTATTTTTTATTATGCATATGTTTATTTGGTGTACATGAATAGAGCTAATCTAACTTGAGCAGGTACAAGGAAGTGGCCTCAGAAAGTAGAAAATTTAAAGTATGGCAGGAAAAAAAAACCACTGTTGCATCTACAGAGTAGAGAAGAACAATCTGTGCTATGTAAATATCTAATTCCATGGGTTAAAAATGCTGAAAGGGACCAAAACTGTCAAGTGCTTACCTTTATAAAGTTATTGCATAGAATTTTCTAGTCAATACATTATAAAAAAAGACATATCAATTATTCTTGGCTTTCTTATGTCAGCTTTTCCATCTATTTATCAGACATCTCTCCAGATGAAAGTATTGTTGCTTTCAGATAGAAAAACCTTCATTGTACCTGGGTATTTTGGACCAAACAACCAGGGAGAGTTTGCAGGTGCATTTCAGCAGCCTGTTTTCTTCTTTCATTTACCTGGCATGTTTTGGAGTATGTTGTCATACAGTTCTGCTTTATGTTTGTGGAATGGACACAACGAGGTTTGGAAAGGAGTTTTGGTGTCAGAGGATGGAGACACTACTAGAAGTTGGGTGCCCATATGCCTGAACCAAAGCCGTCATCCCTTTGTCTCAGTTCTGCAGGGTTTGCCTGAAGGACTACCAGTATTTCAGGTGTAGTGCTAACAGCAGGCAAGCCTTATATAGGTCTTTGGAAACTTATCCTAGTAAGAGTGTAATTAAATATTATGTCTTGTCTGACTTGTCCCTGGCTGAAGATGTGGGCCAGCCACCTTCTCTGTGATGCTTTTTAGTCATGAAGCAATGAGACTCCTTCAGACCAAAATCAAGCTGCAAACTATCACCTGGGCCATGGTAGTAATCAAGGAAGTTTTGATGTACCCCAAGGTATCTAGATTTCTTGTATCTGTACATTCAAAAAAAAGCTGACTTTTGTCTCTTCGTCTAGATAAAGGTAGTTTAGGGCTTCAACTAGTAAAATGGTATTCAACAACAACAAAAAAAATCCCAAATAACAAAACCGACAACAACAAAAATCTGAGCCAGAGGGACGCTGCTCTGTCTTGCAAAACTATCTCATAAATGAGTCATGCTCTAAGCTGATTTTATGCCCAGGAAATATATTTCTTAAAAAAAATTTCTTGCATGAACCTCTACTAATAGCAGTACCTGTTGCATAATGCCCTAAGCCAGCATACCTAACTCTGAGGTAATAAGCCTCACAACCAGTCAATGTGTCTAAGAGTAAATTATGTTTTTATTCCTTTTTCACAGGCATAGAGGTAAACACAGAGATAAAGAGTTTAGAGGTCAAGTACAAGATATTGTCAGAAATGTGGTTAAAAATAGGGGTTTTCTAGTGCTTTTTGTATACTTGGAGGGATTGATATTGACAGTTCAGTTGTCCTTTTATTCTAATACAAATGAATTTGTTATGCCAAGAATGTCAAAGAGCAAAATATCTGAAAAATTACTGTGCAATTATTTCTGTGTCATGTTACCTGTAAAACAAATGATTCGTCTTCTCTTGGTGGATAAGTGCACTAGTGCACATAGTGCAAGTACTATGCATCTGCATCAGAGCATAATACATTTTGTCCTTTACATCTTTGTTTGAAGTAGGAAAAATGAGCACAACAAGCATTTTTTTTTCCTGATGCATTTATTAATTCTGTGTTTCAGAGCAATGTATGGCTATCTTCCCAAGGAGAAGGGATAAGATGTCTGTTTGGAGTTATTCCTGGAACTAGACCAGCATGACGTCTCCTCTACCAATATGAGGTAATATCGCCAAAAGGCAAGAAATCCAAAGTGATCTATTTCCAGTTGAGCACATGGACAATGTCAAGCCTGGCAAAAGTTCCACATGCCTGGAGACAAATAAACTCCACGGCCCAGGAGAACGGGTAAACCTAGGGACATCAGGCAAGGTAAACATGAAGTTCTTTCTGAGGGGTAACTTAGTTAAGTGGAGCCAAAACCTTCTTTAGATGATGGGCAGGTTTAATTAACAGTGATAATTCAGACTTCTGCCTTGTTGAAGCAGCTTGTTACAGGTTAACTGACTGTTTATTTACCTAACAATAAATTGCTATGGTAAATACAAGAGTGCTTTCATTTTTGGTTAATTCTTAGAGCCTTCACAACCTGACATTCCCTTAAAAGAAAATCAGACAATTTACAACGGACCGTTAATGTTATATGGTTTGACGTTGCTCATCCCTAAGCCTCCTGCTAGAAAAGACAGTTATGAGTCAGAAAGCTGTGGTCAAAGGGACAGAATCTAGCTGGAGGCCTGTATATAGTAGATTCCCTCAGTGGCCAGTACTGGGACTGGTACTATTCAATATATTCATCAACAACCTGGATGAGGGCACAGAGTGCGCTGTCAGCTAGTTTGGTGATGACACAAAACTAGGTGGAGTAGCTGACACACTTGAAGGCTGTGCTGCCATTTGGTGAGACTTGTAGAGGCTGGAAGGCAGGGAGAAATCTAATGAAGTTCAACAAGGGCAAGTGTAGAGTCTTGTAACTGGGAAAGAACAATCCCATGGATCAATATAGTTTGGGGACTGACTTGCTGGAGAGCAGTGAAAAGGGAAAAGGACATGTGGGTGCTAGCGGATGGAAGGTTGACCATGAGCCAATGTGGTAATTTGGGAGTTTTCTGGCCCCCCATGAACTCACCATACTAACCCAGCCAGCTGCAAATTAAGAAAAGAAGCTATATTTACAACATAGCACAAATAGACAAGCATAAATACACAATATATATATAGATATTTACAACTATATACAATTAAATACAAGTTAAAAGCAATACAGAAATACAAAACTCCTCCAGAACAGCAGAACTGCTCAGGAGGGCTTTCAAACCAGTTCCCCTCCTTCTTTCCACCCCTCCTCCCTTACCTCTGAATCTTTTATGTGCAAAGGGTGAGATGCAGGAAGCCAGATAAGGAGTAAGAAGCAGAATAAATAGTTTGAGTTATACAGGTCCAGGCAGAGGAATTAGTGAAGTGAGCGACAGCCAAGGACTGGTCTCAGGGGTCAGTGCTGGGACCAGTGCTCTTTAACATCTTTGTCAGTGATATGGACAGAGGAATTGAGTGCACCCTCAGCAAGTTTGCAGATGACACCAAGCTGTGTGGCACAGCTGACTTGCTGGAGGGCAGGGATGCCATCCAGAGGGACCTGGACAGGCTGGAGAGGTGGGCCCAGGCCAACCTCATGACGTTTAACAAGGCCAAGTGTAAGGTCCTGCACCTGGGTCGGTGCAATCCCAGGCACAGATACAGGCTGGGTGATGAATGGCTGGAGAGCAGCCCTGAGGAGAAGGACCTGGGGGTCTGGGTCGACGAGAAGCTCAACATGAGCCGGCAGTGTGCACATGCAGCCCAGACAGCCAACCGAGTGCTGGGCTGCATCAAGAGAAGTGTGGCCAGCAGGGCAAGGGAGGTGATTCTCCCCCTTTACTCTGCTCTCGTCAGACCCCACCTGGAGTACTGTGTGCAGTTCTGGAGCCCCCAATACAAGAAGGACATGGAACTGCTGGAGCGGGTCCAAAGGAGAGCCACGAAGATGATCAGAGGGCTGGAGCACCTCTGCTATGAGGACAGGCTGAGAGAGTTGGGGCTCTTCAGCCTGGAGAGGAGAAGGCTTCGAGGAGACCTTATAGTGGCCTTCCAGTATTTGAAGGGAGCCTACAGGAAAGCTGGGGAGGGACTATTTACACGGTCTAGTAATGTTAGGACGAGGGGGAATGGGTTTAAGCTGGAAGAGGGGAGATTTAGACTGGATGTTAGGAGGAAGTTCTTTACAGTGAGGGTGGTAAGGCACTGGAACGGGTTGCCCGGGGAGGTTGTGGATGCTTCCTCCCTGGAGGTGTTTAAGGTCAGGCTGGATGAGGCCTTGGGCGAGATGCTCTAGTGGGAGGTGTCCCTGCCTGTGGCAGGGGGTTGGAGCTGGATGATCCTTGAGGTCCCTTCCAACCTAAACCATTCTATGATTCTATGATTCTATGATTAGTTTTGTTTACGTTTCTTGGGTTTTGTATCTTTCAGCAGGACAAATGAGTCATAGAGGCATCACTATTTTTTTTTTTCATACCAAATGATCTAATTTCTCTCATTAAAATATTGTAATTAGCCCCAAACCAGCACAGCTAGCAATGTGCTCTTGTGGCCAAGAAGGCTAATGCCATTTTCTAGTGTATTAAAAGGGATGTGGTTAACAGGTCAAGAGAGGTTCTTCTCCCCCTTTACTTCGCCCTGGTGAGGCCACATCTGGAATATTGTGTCCAGCTCTGAGCCCCTCAATTCAAGAAGGACCTCAGGGAACTGCTTGTGAAAGTATAGCACAGAGACATAAAAATTATTAAGAGAGTAGGACATCTTTACAAGGAGGGACTGAGGGAGCTGGGGCTCTTTAACTTGAAGAAGAGGAGACTGAGAGGTGACCTCATTAGTGTTTATAAATATGTAACGGGTGAGAGCCAAGAGGATGGAGTCAGGCTTTGCTCAGTGATGCCCAGTGACAGGACAAGGGGCAATAGATGGAAGTTGATGCAGAGGAAGTTCCGTGGAAACATGAGGAAAAGGTTTTTCACTGTGAGGGTGACAGAACACCAGAATAGGCTGCCTGAGGAGGTTGTGGAGTATCCCTCTCTGGGGATATTCATGACTCACCTAGATGTGTTTTTGTGTGATTTGGTATAGCTGCTCCTACTCTGGCAGGAGGGTTAGACTGGATGTTTTTTGTGGCTTCTTTTTTTTCCTCTCTTTTAACCTTGTATACTCCAGAAGAGGGTTCGGTTGCAATTATTTTGCATGAAGGTGAACTTGACACAAAATGAGAGCCCTACTGGGATGTACACACTTAGAAGGCAAATGTCATTTGCTGAGCAATATGCATGGAAACTAATTAGCTGTGGAATGGTCTTTTAAAATGTTTTCTTTAAATGGTGGTAGCTAAAAAGTAGCAGAAGCAGAAGAGAATACTCCCAGATCTAAGGTATACCTGTCGCATTCTACTTCCTTGAGGTTACATAAAATATATATGCCCTCTTCACTGCGGTTGACAGTCTGGTCTCAGAAAGATATTAATTATTATGTAATAACTTTCACTAATTATTTCTCCCTTAGAGCATTTAAAGAATTGGTTTTGTTGACAATAGTAAAGGATAATGAATGGCCATTAAGCTGTCTGTAGTACAAATTGAAATGCTCACAGCTTCTGCTAATAATTTTAGCAAGACAAAGTCAGTGTGATTTAAATTATATTGCAGGTACGTTATGCTTCTGCTGCCTCTTTTGGGAAGAGGAATAACCTTCACATGTTTCTGTTGCTTATGTAACCTGAAAAACTTGCACCAGGGCACTCAAATTATTATCAGATTGTTATCAATGTATCACTAAATACATTGAAAACAGTGCACAAATCCTTTGTTTTTAAAAATCCCCTTTACCTGCCAGGTTTGACCTGATTTCAGTTGGAGTTTTGTAAGCAGCGGGTTGAAAATCTGGGTTCTAGTAAAATAGAAATTCTCCAAAACTACAAATGACAGAAGTAAAATGCATTTTAAGGAGAAACTTGAATGAAGATGTTTTTCACAAGTTTGTCAGTTATTTCCTTCAGTTATCAAAAGTCATGTATGTACAAGTCAATATAAAAGTAATAAATGTCTCAGAGAGTAGAACACACTTGTGAGATTTATAGGTCTTAACATCTCTTGAAGACAAATGCTATTTCATTTCTTAATAACTGTCTGAACTACATGCTTGCTGCCAGGTCAAAATGTCACAACACATATGCACAGTTCTCATTAAAAGGAATTGTGTACATCATTATGTATGCATTTATATACACACTTATGCATCTCCCCTTCTTATTTCTCCAGGTCTCTAGTGCTAGAAGTAAATGAAGTGTTTATCTTGTTTAGAGGTGTTTTCTTAAAGTGTACAAATACCTTGGCAATTTCTTATGTAATTTAAACAATATTTTATTAATTTAAAATACAACAAAATGCTTAATCTCTTTAGCATTTTTAACCATACCACCATTCTGTGAAAGTATTAATGAGACCTAAGATTGATTTTGATGTTGTTAGTCCCCTCTGTCCTGCCTTCCACGTAACTTCAGTGTTGGTCTTTTTCCGGTACTAACTAAAAGCAGTGGAAACAGTAGCATATCTGACAGTCTCCTGTAAATATCTAGTCTCTTGGAAAGTAATTAATACCTTAATTTAGGAAGCAGGTACAGAGGGAATATGAATTGCCTTGCAGTGTTATGCCGCTGTTCATCGGGAAAGCTTTGACGAAATTTCATCTAAATGTAGATGTGGTCCCATCTGAACTTTTGATGCGCAGGGAGAATCACTGAGGTAGCTAACCACACCTAGGTTGCCTTACCCCTGCAAAATAATTTGGATGGGACAAATTTTGTATTTGTCTGGGCTGACTCAGATCATTAACTTGACTGGAGCTGATGTGGTATCTGTTAATCTTCTGAAGAACAGAGATATCAGAGGTACTAGTTTTTATTTTTAAATAATATATTTAAAAAAAAAATCTCTTTTTTTATCTTTCTGGCCTAATGAGTCTTTGAATATTTCTTTGCAAGTTGAGGAGTGAGGATTGAACGCCCCCACCTGGGAACTGCCTATTCCTAATGGTGAGGTTTAGTTCTGACTTCCTCTGCTGAGGTGAGACCTAGAGGCAGCCGATAATGAGGCTCGGCAAAAGGTGAAATTTAGACTGACTGGATCCAGGCTAACTCATTCATCTTGACATCTCTTCTAGCTCTGCCAAATAGGAGGTCAAAGTTTGTTGGTGAGTTTGTGATAGGCAGATGTACAGATTGCTGAATCTATCAGAAACAAGGCTACTTTCTTATTGAAAAGTAAGGCACTTGAGCAAAGCTCTGTCAACAGCATCTTCCACTCTCCTGCCACATGCAGCTCTTTTGCTTCTTTATGATACAAAATGACCCTGTGATGAAATGACCTCCTTTGTGCTGAGAGGGGTAAGTTTTAGCAATCAGGATGAAAGCAAATGGTAAAATATATATCAACAGCTACCCCACACCACTCCTCTATGTACAGTTTCACATCCCTGCTGGAGCGGGTCCAAAGGAGAGCCACGAAGATGATCAGAGGGCTGGAGCAGCTCTGCTATGAGGACAGGCTGAGAGAGTTGGGGCTCTTCAGCCTGGAGAGGAGAAGGCTTTGAGGAGACCTTATAGTGGCTTTCCAGTATTTGAAGGGAGCCTACAGGAAAGCTGGGGAGGGACTATTTACACGGTCTAGTAATGTTAGGATGAGGGGGAATGGGTTTAAGCTGGAAGAGGGAAGATTTAGACTGGATGTTAGGAGGAAGTTCTTTACAGTGAGGGTGGTAAGACACTGGAACAGGTTGCCCAGGGAGGTTGTGGATGCTTCCTCCCTGGAGGTGTTTAAGGCCAGGCTGGATGAGGCCTTGAGCAACCTGCTCTAGTGGGAGGTGTCCCTGCCTATGGCAGGGGGTTGGAGCTGGATGATCCTTGAGGTCCCTTCCAACCTAAACCATTCTATGATTCTATGATCATAAATGCTGTTCAGCTTTAATTAACTGATCAGTGCAATCACTTGCAAACAGTGTTACAGTTCTTCCATGTTCTATCTGTTAACTGAACAGTCAGGCCTTTTGTCATTGTTTGGTGGAAAAAAAACCCTGATGTGCATTGGAATATATATGGCAGGGATAAAAAGGCAAGCCCTTCTCCCTGCATGTACACCTGGGAAAGTTGTTGAGTTCGGGAGTATTTTGTAAGTCAGTGAGCCAAAAGTTTCAGTAGAAGAGAATTGTGTGGTTCAGCTTTTGAAAGTTTGGAAGGGTAAGAATTAACCCTTCCTTTGAAGCTATTCTGCTGCTGTCACATACTGTTTTTCTCACTTATTCAATCAGCTGAGTTTGAAGGTAAGATCTTCAAAGCTGTAGTGCAGGTTCCTCTCATCTGAGCCAATGGAGCAACCAATACCTGAGGTCAGACGCTTTGCTGTATGTGGGCAGCTCTCTGAGTCAGAGACGGCATGTACTTTGCCACCAGGTTTTGCAGCAAAGGCAGCAGTGCATCAGAAGGGGGGTGGCTGAGACCTGCTTTTGCGGCTGGGGTGGGCTTGGTAGCCCAGGGGCTCTGCAAGAATTATAACCCTGTGAGCATTTTATTTGCAAAGTGGGTATTTGTTGGCTACCTGTGAAGAGTGCATCATACTGAGGAACAAGGGCTATAAACTGAGTGGAATTCTGAGCACAGTGGAAAGAAATAAGAACAGACCTTTTGTTTCCTGAATCACACCTAAGTGTGTTTTCCTTTAGTAAATCAACTCTTTAAAGCTTGTGTTGGCTTTTTCTCCTTTAGATGTTATATATAGCTCCCTTTGCCACAGTGGAGTGCTGTATATATATGTATGCATAGAAATAAAACTCAGAGACAACAGAAGGCAGTGTGTTTTAAAGCATGGGGAAGCAAGAATACCCCTGGGGAGCTCTCTGTGAAGACTGCAAGACTGGTTCTTACTTTCAGAGATGCTGGTTGCAGTATTATCACATTCTCTGTGCTCAAATAATTTTATCAAATCGTTAACAATTGTGTGCTGCTTATATATCGTGTTCAAGACATGGTGTATCTTGGAATACACCATAGTAGGAATGTTACCAATGGACGTTTACTAGTTCCAAATCCATTTAGCACTCTGAGTGCTGTGGCACCGTGCTTTGCTGTTGACAGCTCACCCAACATCAAGCTGAACTTCAGAAGAATTAGAGTGGAAGGGTTAAAGGCCCAGTTTGAATCAAGGCTAATACCAGGCTACCATTTATACATCACTATAGGGAAACAGCAGCATTGTGTGAATACTGCCTTTGCATAAATGTTAGCATCTATTTGTACAAAAACCATCATAATTTTCTCTTATAAAATGCTTTTCCTAATACATTGTGTTGTGGAAATATTTTTAAAAAAATATTTATTTATTCCCCCCCTCCCCCCCCCGAAATAGACAAAAAAAATGCATTTATGGGGCTACATCTGTGATATGAAATTCTCTGCATCTGGTTGAGTATTTTTACATATATAAAAGCAGATCAGATTTTGACAGCTGAAACTCCCCCTGTCAACAACAACATAAGGTGGAATGAAACTGACTGCTGAGCTCCCCAAAACTAACAGCAGTAATCCCAGAGAAAGTCAGTCAGTCTAAGCAGAGAACATACCCAGTGAATAAACCAAAACCACACCAAACACTTTAACTCCCTGTTTTAAATCTGCTTGTCTTGGTTCTAATGTAAATTTCCCAGAGACTCAAATATCGTTGATAGAACCATTAACAATTCATAGGATGCCTTTCCCACCTCCCCCTTCTTTCCCAAAGAAAAGGAATTAGATGTAGAGAGAGGAAGGATAAGCACACTCAAATAAGTAATCTCACTTCAATTTGGAACTTAAAAGAAGAAAAGTTTAACAATAAATAAAAGGTATATGAGGTAGGGAAGTTACAAAGGTATAGGGAAGGGAAAACAAGACACAAAATGTGTAAATACAACCAGACTTTGACGGCAATGGGTTTATCTGTCTCGTGGGTGATGGCCATGTGGTAAAACAAATAGCAGCAGGACAATGGATGGTGATCCTGGCAAGCAGGGGGCAGAGAGAAAGCAAAAAAAACCCAGGAAGTCCCCCTGCTTTTATGGATCTCTGACAGGAAGTGGGAGTGGGCTAACCACCACACCTGGAGTGTTCAGACCCACCGCCAGGGAGGGGTCAAGACCACCTGGGGTCAGGGTCAAGACCACTCCCCCAGGAGGGTTAACCCTGTACACTGCTGAAAGCTGCAGACATGACTTCCAGTGCCTCCAGCTGTTATCTTCCTCCTGCTTTAGAGGCTTGTGAATCAACGAATCAGAGAATTGGTTTAATCGGAAAAGACCTGTGAGAGTACAACTATTAACCCAGCACTGCCAGGTCACCACTAAACGAGGTCCCTCAGCACCACACCTACACAGCTTTTAAGTCTCTCCTGGGATGGGACCCCATCACTTTTCTAGGCAGACAGTTCCAGGGCTTGAAAACACTTTCAGGAAAGAAATTGTTTGAACAGAATAGAATAGAATAGAATAGAATAGAATAGAATAGAATCAATCAGGTTGGAAGAGACCTCCAAGATCATCCAGTCCAACCTAGCACCCAGCCCTATCCAGTCAACTAGACCATGGCACTAAGTGCCTCATCCAGTCTTTTCCTGAACACCCCCAGGGACGGTGACTCCACCACCTCCCTGGGCAGCCCATTCCAATGCCAATCACTCTCTCTGTGAAGAACTTCCTCCTAACATCCAGCCTATACTTCCCCCGGCACAACTTGAGGCTGTGTCCCCTTGTCCTGTTGCTGGTTGCCTGGGAGAAGAGACCAACCCCCACCTGGCTACAACCTCCCTTCAGGTAGTTGTAGACAGCAATGAGGTCTGCCCTGAGCCTCCTCTTCTCCAGGCTAAACAACCCCAGCTCCCTCAGCCTCTCCTCATAGGGTTTGTGTTCCAGGCCCCTCACCAGCTTTGTTGCCCTTCTCTGGACACGTTCCAGCACCTCAACATCTCTCTTGAGTTGAGGAGCCCAGAACTGGACACAGTACTCAAGGTGTGGCCTGACCAGTGTTGAGTACAGGGGAAGAATAACCTCCCTCGTCCTACTGGCCACACTGTTCCTGATACAGGCCAGGATGCCATTGGCCCTCTTGGCCACCTGGGCACACTGCTGGCTCATCTTCAGCCTACTATCCACCAGTACCCCCAGGTCCCTTTCCTCCTGGCTGCTCTCCAGCCACTCTGTCCCCAGCCTGTAGCGTTGCTTGGGGTTGTTGTGGCCAAAGTGCAGAACCCTGCACTTGGCCTTGTTAAATCTCATCCCATTGGCCTCTGCCCACCCATCCAGCCTGTCCAGGTCCCTCTGCAGGGCTCTCCTACCTTCCAACAGATCAACACCTGCTCCTAGCTTGGTGTCATCTGCAAACTTAATGATGCTGGACTCAATCCCCTCATCCAGATCATCAATAAAGATGTTGAACAGGACTGGGCCGGGCCCAGCACTGATCCCTGGGGAACACCACTAGTGACTGGCTGCCAACTGGATGTGGCACCATTCACCACCACTCTCTGGGCTCGGCCTTCCAGCCAGTTCCTGACCCAGCACAGAGTGAATTTGTCCAAGCCATGAGCTGCCAGTTTAGCCATGAGCTTGTTGTGGCAGACAGTGTCAAAGGCTTTGCTGAAGTCCAGGTAGACTACATCCACAGCCTGCCCCACATTCACCAGGCAGGTAACCTGATCATAAAAGGAGATCAGGTTGGTCAGGCAGGACCTGCCCTTCCTAAACCCATGCTGGCTGGGCCTGATCCCTTGGCCATCCTGTAGATGCTTTGTGATGGAATGTGTTCCTTATGTCCAGTCTAAACCTTCCCTGGCTCAACTTCGGGCTGTTTCTTCTTGTTCTACCTTGGGAGAAGAGGCCAACCCAACCTGGCTTTAACCTCCTTTGAGGGAGCTGTAGACAGCCAGAAGGTTTTCTCTCAACCTCCTTTCTTCAGGCTAAACAAAAACACTTCCCTCAGCTGCTCCTTACAAGACTTGTACTCTAGACTCTTCACTATATTCACCAGTATTCACCAGAATACCTCCATCGTTGTCAATAAATATTTGTTCATATTTCAAGTTATTTGCTCTGCTCTCCTCTGTATGAATATTCTAAGAAAGCTCTTCTGTGCATGAATATTTTAAATCTACTGGAAGAAATTGTCTCTGTAACAGAGAATTTTAAACAAATATTGTCTGAAACTCATGACACGGAACCTTTTCATTCATGATCATAGGTGTGAGAAGCTGCATTCCAAAAGCAGCATTAAATTAATTAGAGACAAGAAACATTTGATGTTACTTATGCAGCCAAATAAGGCTAGGGATTTAGAAATAATTATTTCAGAAACAATTTTCACAGTTATTCATAAACTAAGTAGCTAGTATACAAAAGAAAATTTGAAAAATGTATTTATTTACATTACATACATGTAAGATTTCTTTATCTTTTATTTATACTCTACTCTATACCCTTGCACTCTTGGTTGTGTGCTAGTTTGAGCCTAGCTAGCATGTTTTGGTGAGAAGAACTAGATGATAGGCTGTAAAATGAAAACAATGGTGAGGTCTACTTCGCTCACAGTCTTGCTGAGATGTATACAAAAGAAGAAAGGCAAAACAAAGATTAGGGCATTTGCTTCTTCTCCTCGCTGGGGAACTT
>WAAF01016773.1:0-66655 GCA_013400475.1 Tricholaema leucomelas | reverse complement strand
CTACTCACAGGCAAGGAAGATGCCAGCTCTAGAATCCCATCTCAGAAATGGCCATTCTCGTGCTCAAAGTCGAACTACTCTTACTAAACTCACCTGGTAAATTTCTGTTTGCTTTGGATATTAATATTGTTTGTGATTTCAAAATTGATTCTCTGGAGGTCTTTCCCAGCAACTCAGAGGGCATTAACAACACTGGCACTTCCACGTCACCTCAAGGGAGGTGGGTGGAATGACAGCCCTTTAACAGACTGTTTTTCCCCACAAATAACAGTGCATTAAACTGCAAGTCTGAGAGACCTTTCAGTTCAGTCACCCTGTAACATCATGATGGCACTCATGCACAGCACGAAAGTTAGGCCAATTTCAGTAACTTGCCAGGAAAGCTGACCCACTTTCCTTAGTGCTTTTGCAAGTCTCACATGTAATAACTGCCAGCATCACAGCAGAGTCTAGTGGCCCCATCTGAAATCTAAATCAAACTGTTGTTCTAGGCTCTGCATAAACTGAGAGAGGCCAGCTCCTTTCTAAAGTACATCCCCTTATCTAGGTTGCTTATGAATCATAGAATCATAGAATGGTTTAGGTTGGAAGGGACCTCAAGGATCATCCAGCTCCAACCCCCTGCCACAGGGGGCATCATGAAGATACTGAACAAGACTGGACCCAGTACTGACTTGTGAGGAACACCACTAGCTACAGGCCTCCAGCTGGACTCCATGCCACTAACCACAACCTTTTGAGCTCTACTGTTTAGCCAGTTCTCAGTCCACCTCACTGTCCATTTATCTAAGCCATGCTTCCTGAGCTTACCTATGAGGATATTATGGACGATTGCTGAGGTCAAGGCAGACAATATCCGCTGCTCTTCCTTGATCTAACCAACTTGTCACACCACCACAGATGGCTGTCAGATTAGTCAAGCATGATTTACCCTTGGTGAATCCATGCTGACTCCTCCTGGTAACCTTTTCTTTCATGTACTTAGAGATGACCTCCAGAATGAGCTGCTCTATCACCTTTCCAGAGGTAGAAGTGAAGCTGACTAGTCTGAAGCTTCCTGGATCCTCCTTCTTGCCCCTTCTGAAAACTGGAGTGACACTGGATTTCCTCCAGTCATCAAGAACATCTCTCACTCTCCATGATCTTTAAAAAACAATGGGACAAAAATAATACAGCAACATCAGCCAGCTGCCTCAGCACTTGTGGTTGCATCCCATCAGAGCCCAGGGATTACCAGGTGTTCAGTTTGCCAACATGATCTCTAACACAGTTCTCACTAATCAAGGGAGAGTATTCCATTCTCCAGACTCTTCTCTCTTACCTCCAGGGACTGGGATGCCAGCCTGTGTCTATTTGACCATTTCCTGACTGACCTGATTGAAGCTCTATGGTTAACAGATGACAGTGGTTCTAGCAAATAAATTTCTCCTAGAGAGGAAATGAAATAAAAAGTGGACATCAAAAAGATTAGCTGGTTATCCCATTGCAAGAGTTATTCTGTGTAAACACTGAATGGAAAAAAACACTGAGTAGCATGAGGTTAACACAAAAACTGAAGCTTTTGCCATCAGCTTCAGATGGTGCCTCTAATTGCCCTTAACCCCACTCACTCAACAGAACACATAAAAACCTTATTTTAACAAAACAGGCTCAGCTTCCAAATACATTTCAATGCTGACTTTCTATTGCTAACAATTAAGATGGAAAAATGGTCAAATATCAGTTGCAACCAAGGAGTATGCAACAGAAAGTGGACTGTAGAATCAAAGACTCTCCAGCTGTGAGGGTCTCATGTTTTCCCTGCTTATTAAAGTGGTTAGTGGTATATTTCCTTTATCACCATTTGTTGATCATAAGAAACAACAGAATCAACAATATCTTTGGGTGAAAGTGTGAAATACCTACACATTTTCAAGTGATGTAGAGAATATATATGTATTACTTTTAGTGGGAATGTCAGGCAAACAGCTACAGAGAGACCACAGCTGCAGAAAGAATGCATAAGTATAGCGTAAGGCACGATGGGGGCATGCAGAGGGTGTTCATTGTAATTTCTGCCTAAACAGGTTGGAAGAATGAAGACCTCAGCAGCTTCCAGGATCATTCAATGTTCTTGTACTTTGTGAATAGGTTGTATAGAACCCTGAGGGTAGACTTCAGATCCAAGTTGACAACATCTGTGGAAGAAAAGAAGAAATTCTTAATTTGCTTTTTATTCTCCTTCGTTTGTCTTCAAAGGAACAAAACCCTCTGCAAGCCTGAGTCAGTGAGACCAGCAACAAAAATGGCCAGAGTTCTGATCTCCCCAAGCCAAGCCTCTTAGATGTCCCATATGATGTACTCACAGAATCACAGAAACATTCTGGATGGGAAAGGCTCTCAGGATCTTCAAGTCCAACCCCTATCCTACTCTACAAAGTTCACCCTTAAACCATATCCTCTAGCAGGACATCCAAATGACTTTTAAAAACACACTCCAAAAGAGTTTCATGATAATGCAGCCACAGCTAGCTTCACTGAAAAAAGGAAGAAAGGTAATTCCCCTCCACATCTAAAATTGGTTACAGAAAGTCTACTTTTGTCTGAAACCTGGGATAAAGACTTCGGGAAGTATCTCCACTGACTTCACTGGCCAGAGAAGTAGCAAACAGCCACATGCATCATATGAGATGCCAAATCTCACATATTCACAAGTCTGCAGTGCTACAGTGTACAAATAAAGCTTGAACATTCTTAGCAGAGTCAAAGGTTTCTATTGTCTAATATCCCTTCTCATCCTCCTAGGCCAGGGAACAGCGCTGGAACAGTTCTCAACAATAGGGAAAAAAAAAAAGGCAAAATACTTTTCTGCCAGTACCTCCCAACCTATTACTATAATAAAATGCCAGGAAATACCACAGAAGTGGAATCCAGAGACTATGGGGGGAAGCACAGCACTGAGAAGGCTGAAGAAATTAAAGAGCTGGATATAACGTTGTAAGAAAGGAGGAAGAGGAAGCAAAAAACCCACAGTAAATAATATATATGGAACTAGAAGCAAGGAAGAACAGGCAGTGAAATCATTCCAAGAACTAGGAATACAAAGTACAACAAATGTGAGATCCATCTGGCGTAAACACCTACTGCCTGTTTTGAAGAATCATTGCCAGGACCTCTCCACCCTTCCCTCCCACTCCATACTGGATAACATGCTAACCCCCACACTTCATCTGCAATTTTCAGTAACCTCTCAAACTTTTCTTTCTACCTTTTTTCCTGTACAATTTTACATATTTATCATTGTGTAGTTTTTATTTGCAAAAGAATCTTCTCTTGCCCCAAAGAAAGGAAAAATCGCAGCTTAAACACCTCCAGGGATGGTGATTCCACTACTGCCCCGGGCAGACCACTCCAATGTTTGATGGCCCTCTCTATGAAGAATTGTCTCCTAGCACCCAGCCTGAAGCTTCCCTGGTACAGCTTGCAACCATTTCCTCTAGTCCTGTCACTTGACACCAAGAAGAAAAGGCTGCCCTCTTCCTGCTCCAAACTCCCTCCAAGTAGTTTTAGAGAACAATGAGGTCACCTCAGCCTCCTCTTCTCCAGACTGAACCCCTTGACAATTCATTCAGACTGATTGTTAATTACCTTCACTGCTGCAAATGTTATACTGTTCCAGTCTGACATTTTCCTAACTTTCAGCCATTGTTATGCCTGTGTGCACTGCACTGAAAGAGTGTGGTAGTGTGAAATGCATCACACTAACTAAACAAGGCCTCTTTCTTGCAAGCACTGCAGAAAGAATGGGTTATGGAAATAAAAATTGTGATGTTCTGCTCTAAACATTTTACATGAAAATCCCACAACTCATTCAAGAGGCATTTACTACCCAATTCATGCTAAAGGACATGAATTCACCCAACAGGTTTTACAACCTATGTAGGAATTACTAGGTAAGTATGGCATTAATAGTATATATTACGTACAAAATCTTTTGCAGAGCATCAGAATCTACAATAAAATGAATTCTTGTTCTAAGAGACATGCATTACATGATTGTACTGTCAAGATCCTACAGATGAAACTACAGTGATAAAGCCCAAGACCACAGAATCACAGAATGATAGGGGTTGGAAGTGACCTCCGGAAATCATCTAGTCCAATCTTCCTGCCACAGAAGGTTTGCCTAGAGCATGATGTACAAGGCAGCATCCAGGTGGGTTTTGAGTGGCTCCAGGGATGGAGACTTCACTACCTCTCTGGGCAGCCTCTTTCAGTGCTCTACCACTCTCAAAGTAAAAAAATTCTTCCTCATGTTCAGATTGAATTTCCTATGTTCAAGTTTGTGCCCGTTCCATCTTGTCCTGTCACTGAGCATCACTGAAAAAAAGTTGGCCCCATTCTCCTGGCATACACCCTTCATATATTCATAAGCATTGATAAGATACCCTCTCTGTACTCTCTTCTCCAGATGTTACTGTCCTCTCAACAGGAGCAGCTTTTCAAGAGCATTAGTTGGTTTTACACACAATTCCAGCCACACAGACAGCACATGAGCACATTCATTCCAACAGCTGTGAAGGGTAACAAGGCTCTCGAAGAGCTTGGAGCACATGGCCTATGAAGAGCATCTGAGGGAGCTGGAGTTGTTAGGTCTGGAGAAGGGAAAGCTGAGGGGAGACCTCATCACTCTCTACAACTACCTGAAGGGAGGTTGAAGCGAGGAGGGGGAAGCCCCTTCTCCTTGGTGGCAAGCAACAGGACCAGAAGAAATGGTTACAAGCGGTACAAGAGGAGGTTCAGGCTGAATGCGAGGAAGTATTTATTTAAACAGGGTTCTCAAACACTGGAATGATCTGCCCAGGGCGGTGGTAGAGTCACCATCCCTGGAGGCATTTAAGCAATATGTGGACCTGGCTCTTAGCAACATGGTTTAGCACTGGGTCAAGGATTGGATTGGGTGATCTTGGAGGTCTCTTCCAGCTGGATGTTTTCTGTGATTCTGTGAATGCACACACAAGACTGCGTGTCCTGTGGCAGCAAAAACTGAAAAGGAACATTCTATAAGCTAATTTGGCTCTCTACCTTCTATTTTCAATCAATAATACACTTAAACATATTCTGCTGCCTACTGAATCTACACATCTTATCCAGAGCAGATAAAAAGATCCACTACACTGATAACAGTGTAAGGATTACCTTATGGGAAGGAAATCTACCTCTTAGATCAACCAGTGGAAATAAAACAAAACGGAAAAAAAGATGAGCTTTTAACTAGAGAAGTCTCCTGTTTTTTACAACATTTTCTCTCTCTCAGAACAGGCTTGTAGAGCTTACCTGGTCTGTTACTGCAATCTCTTCAACTGTTCTGCTCAAAAAACTCCCACTTCTGAATGTGCATTTGTATTTCTCCAGCTTCCTTGTTCTCCTCTTATATCCACTGACCCAGCTCAAACACTCAGAACACTCCTTTACTTCCCCAAGTTAGTGTCTTGTTTCACTGAATTTCTCAGAAGGACTTTTCATCTCCAAGTTTAAAAGAACAGCACTGACAGGATACATATGCATTTAATATTGTCTTCTTCCTTTTCCCCCCACCAGAACCAGCTTTACTACTTGTTAATCTATTTACTATCACCACTTTGTCTCATTTTAAGCCAAACTAAACATTTCTTGGGGGCTCCTCCTTTTTCTTTACTGTGCAGAATTCTCTAACATATGTAGTTTGTAACATCAGGAATAAAAAGCACTCATTTAGTAATCATAAAGTTTGAATTCTTCTTTTTATTCCTAGCAGCATGTTCATACCTTCAGGGCGAGCTTTTGGTTTCTTCAGTCCTCCATCTTGCATCAGTTCAAAAGCAAAGGAAACATTATGGACCTGAAGGAGGCAAAGTGTTATGAAGGCATTAAAAACCTCCAGTCAGACTTTATAAATGCTTTATTCTCTCTGCACTTGACACATTTCAATCAACATTCAACATTTAGATGTTTTTAGCAGAGCAGAAAACACATATCAGAGACTACGACACTAAAAGGCAAATATTCACTTTTTGATTCAAAAAGAAGTAATTTAAGATCTCCAAATGTAAAAATGTGACTAGGTACCATATCATAGAATCATAGAATGGTTTAGGTTGGAAGGGACCTCAAGCATCATCCAGCTCCAACTCCCTGCCATAGGCAGGGACACCTCCCACTAGAGCAGGCTGCTCAAGGCCTCATCCAGCCTGGCTTTAAACACCTCCAGGGAGGAAGCATCCACAACCTCCCTGGGCAACCCGTTCCAGTGTCTCACCACCCTCACTGTAAAGAACTTCCTCCTAATATCCAGTCTAAATCTCCCCTCTTGCAGCTTAAACCCATTCCCCCTCGTCCTGACATTACTAGACCTTGTAAATAGTCCCTCCCCAGCCTTCCTGTAGGAAGGAACTCCATTAAGCACCGATCTCAAGTCTCTGTGGCAGAGGCCAGAGAGTGCCCAGTAACAACTACAACAGAGTTGCATTTGGTTGGGTTCTTCCTGCCTGTAGCTGAGATCAAAATTTCACACTACATGGCAAGAGATCAGTTGCCATGCGGGCAGCAAGGAATTTAACAGGAGTGACATAACTGAGCAGAGATGAGAAAACACATGTAGGTCTGCAAGAAAGAAAATCACTAAATGGATTTATTTTCAAACAACCTTAGTCTTTTCTGCATTATCATCAGCTGCATATCTGGCAACATCATCACAACAGCAAGGAGCCAGGCTGCATGCTAACCCCTTAGTCTCTTGGTGTTCTCATTTCCTCTACTTGAAAATGGAGACAAAAGTCAAACTAAGTTTCTCTAATGAAGCAAGTGCTTCAGAAAATGCTTGATGGTGCTAGTTCCTAGACTTCCTAGTGCAGTGAATTTGTGAAACAAGCTAAGCACAACTACACAGAAGAAGCTTCCTGGATAAGCCACCAAGGATCACACAAGAACATATAGATAGCCAGAGGAAAGAAAATGAACAGAAAAGGAAAAATGCAAGAAAGTGGATGTCTGTTAATCTCTCCTTTGAGAAGCAAACCTTCTGGTGTAAGGAGATCTGCACAGCATCTTTCTCATCCACACTTACTAAAATTTAAGCAAGGTAATTTGCATTGTAAAATCTGCACTTTTGTTACTGCTATGTATCTCCAGAACTGTCATTTGCAAAGGGAAGAGATTTAATTAAAGCTACTCAACTAGAAAATCAGACTCACACATACAAAGCTCCCCTATTGGCACTTCTTGCACAGGACTTCATTAATCTCTATTTACCCCATACAGATCCTCCTCATTCACTGTGACAAAACCAATCACTTTAAAGACAGAAATAGTTTTGTCCTTTCCCAAACCCCAAACTACCCAGAGCCTACCTCTTTTTCTTTGATCTACAAATCCCCTTTCCTCGAGGCAGTGTCTGCACACAAAAGCTACCACATTATTTCAGGAATAGTGGATAATACTAACAGATTTATACCACTAACAACAAAATCATCAGTGAACAGATATTGGCTGCAACTCAGCATTCTGCATTTCTACAAGAGTGAAAACTCAAGCTATTACCATAAAAAAGAATGAGAAAGTTATAAAGGAGAGCTTGTATAAGGCATAATAGATAACCATTTTCCCACTATTCTGCCAACTTCCTGTGCAGTATATAACATTCAGAAGGAACTAATTCCTGTCCTATTCATAAACTCAGCGCCTAAATAAGCTTAATTTCCTGCCTTACCAGAGACCTCCATCCCCTTAAGCTTCCAAACAGCAACTAGTCACCTCCTGAGGAATCACAGAATGGTTTAGGTTGGAAGGGACCTCAAAGATCATCTAGTTCCAACTTCGCACCATAGGCAGGGACACCTCCCACTAGAACAGGTTGCTCAAGGCTTCATCCAACCTGGCCTTGAACACCTCCAGGAAGGGAGCAGCCACAACCTCCCTGGGCAGCCTGTGCCGGTGTCTCACCACCCTCACTGCAAAGAACTTCTTCCTAACATCTAGTTTAAATCTCCCTCTGCCAGTTTAAAACATTACTCCTTTTCCGGTCATTACAAGACCTAGTAAATAGTCCCTCCCCGGGCTTCCTGTAGTACCCTGAAGAGGGCACACAAGGTCTCCTGGAAGCCTTCCCTTCTTCAGGCTGAAGAGCCCCAACTCTCTTAACCTGTCCTCATAGCAGAGCTGCTGCAGCCCTCTGAGCATCTTCGCGGCCCTCCTCTGGACTCATTCCAACAGTTCTATGTCCTTCTTGTGTTGGGGGCTCCAGAACTGTAAGCCAGCACACCCTGTAGAACCAGCAGGCTCAGCACATCAGCCTGGGTCAGTAATGGTGCTCAATCTTCTTGTAATGATGCTACAATCCACCCAATCAAAGCTGGGTTATTCTAATGAGGATGAAGTCCCATTCCTCAGACAGTATTTATGTTTGCTGAGAGGTGCTTGACAGCAGCAATCTGCACAGAAGTTGTGATGAAAACCCCACCACTTTAAGTAGTCCTCACTTTACAAAGCATTTTATCTTTTAACTTTTGCCAGGGTTTCCACCTAGACCTATCTATCTCCTGCTCCAGCTCAGCCAGCACAATACTTGCATCCTCTCTACTGCAGAATCTGGCAGAAAAAAGGCAAGGGCATTACTTCAGCAGAACCAGGCTCAGAGTATTCTGTTACCAGGCACCAAATATAACCAGGTCTGTGTGCATGCCCAGGAACAACTGCAGAAAGAGGCAAACTTCTGCTTATGACAAGAAAATGTGTTCCTCTCATTATTAACACTAGGAAGGACACAGGACAATGGAACAAGCATGGGACTTAGACACTTCATTTCCTTCTATCTCTAACACACCGATTTTAAGTAACACAATATAAGACTGCAAAGACTCCACTCTTACTCCTCCTCAAATCTCATTTTGTCTGAGACACTGCTAGGAAGCACATTATTCACTCCTTACCAAACAGAAGCAAACAGCCAAAGAACGTAAGCTAGCACTAAAGTCAGCAACACTGGCAACGATTCTGCCAGCAACTGGACACAGAACTAGATGTCTGTGCTCACAAACTAACTTCAGACAGGCAATTTTTTTGCATGCTCTTGCCCAGCAGGATCAAGGCATCTATTTGGCTTTATATCAACTATAGTCTCTAACTTCAGATCAACCAAAGTCTGTGACCCAGGTACCACCTCTTATACTCATTTATTTATCAAGTAATTATATTCATTTGCTTTGTTTGTAGGAACATTAAATAACACTCAGGTAAAGAAGTAAAAGGTATTAGACAACTGATACTAATGAGATGAGGGATGAGTTTTTAGGACTGACATTCTGTGACTTTGGGAAGAAGTTCTATTTCCATGTCACTCCCAGTGTACAGGATGCAGCTAAAGCAGAGCTTCTCACCTCTCCTCTTTCTTGCATATTTACGAAGCACACACCAGGCAAAACCAGGCATCACCTCTGCTGTCTAGTACTATAAAACCCATGTGCATAAAAACACTTCAGGCAGTGCCACAATGTAATAAATTGCTTTGATTATGCAAAGTACTACACAGCACAAAACACTTATTACTGATTTGTTAATTCCAGACATAGGTGAACTTGAAGTCTCATTCGAAGCCGGTAACTGAGTATCTTTCTTCCTTAACTATGGCAAATTCACCCATTAATTTCACAAGCAAATTTTAGTCACATTCACTATCAGGTGCCACAGCCAGTGCATACTTGCTAAAGTTCCTGAAAAGAAAACCATGCCAAGTTCTAATTTACTGGGCACAAAGAGAAAGGACACAATGATTGGAAAATGTGCAATAGCAAAGCAAAAAGAATATAGAGATTCTACCTACCTTCTGATCAAAACTTTCAGGTGTTAAGTAGAAGTTGTGAAGTGGAACAAAATAGTCTTCAAGGAGACCCATGAGCAAAACCAAGTAAACACCATCTGCAAACTAAACAGAAATACTGATGACATGCCTGTCTGAAAGCATCTGTTTTCAAGTAAGCATTCATAAACAAGCAGAACAAAGAATGCTTGGCCCAAATGATGTATTTTGATTTCCACCACTGTTGTTGGCTGGTACAGAAGGGTTAAGATGGTTCAGGAGTCAAAGACTGATGCTTTCGGGTATAGCAAGGAACTGACAGCAGTGTTAGTAAGTAGTTAGGGCTTGCTTCATCTGTTCCTTGGATTCAGCCCTACCATTGCATTCATCAGTAAACCAGTCCTTTCTTAAGAGCCTGTTGATGTAGCTGCTTTCTTATCAGTTCTCTAAGAAAAGATGAAAAACAGGATACAAAGCTTTCTCTCTACATCTGGCAGCATTGTTTCCCCTACTCTCATTTCCTGCACAGAACAAGGAACTCCATCAGTTATTGCTATAGCACTAACCCATGCAAGATCATAAGCCAAAGGCTAAATTGCTTACAGTCAGTAAATAGCTTTAAGCAGAAGACATTAGAACCAATTCACCTGGGAGTTATTTGCAGCTTACACACTGTAGCTGTGCAGAGTATTTGGTCTGAACAGGTAATGTCTGAAAAAAAAGATCTTTCTCTGCAGCCAGTTATCTATTTACTATGCTCCTGAATGCTTTGGGGTGAGGTTAGAGTATGTCTCTAGTTCTTGCTTTTCCTCATGTTCGTTTTTATTTGCTTGAAGAATCTTATCAACTTTGCCATGGTATGGAGGCTGGAGCACTTCTGCTATGAGGACAGGCTGCAAGAATTGGGGCTTTTCAGCCTGGAAAAGAGAAGGCTTCCAGGAGACCTTATAGTAGCCTTCCACTATTTGAAGGGGGTCTCCAGGAGGGCTGGGGAGGGACTATTTACAAGGTCTTGTAATGACAGGACGAGGAGTAATGGGTTTAAACTGGCAGAGAGGAAATTTAAACTACATGTTAGGAAGAAGTTCTTTCCAGTGAGGGTGGTGAGACACTGGCACAGGTTGCCCAGGGAGGTTGTGGCTGCTCCCTTCCTGGAGGTGTTCAAGGCCAGGTTGGATGCGTCCTTGAGTGACCTGTTCTAGTGAGAGGTGTCTCTGCCTATGGTGTGAGGTTAGAACTTGATGATCTTTGAGGTCCCTTCCAACTCAAACCATTCTGTGATTTATCAAAACTTTTCCAATATGAAAAAACAAACAAACAAGCCAAGAAGCAAAAAAACCCCCAATAAATCAACCCCAAAACTTCCTGGGAAATACGTTTGCACATTCCATACTCCCAGTTCTACAAGGCCAGTATCTGGTCATTTCAACAAACATCCCTTTTAAATTGTGAATGTTGGACATTCAAACCTCTGCCCTTAATCAGAACTTGAAATTAAGTCACCCCTGTCATAGGTGGGAAGATTAATTTCACAAATCAATTATTGTTTTTTCAAAGTAAAAATAAATTGGTTACAGTTTCAGTAACTACAAAATAAAATCCTGAATCCTTTCAGCAATACTATTCAGTATTCCTCGCAGATAGGACACTTGGGTAAGGGTGAGTAATGTCAGGTATTTCTAACAGACTGTTCACTTGTGATCTCCATATGGCATACGTGGAAGAGGGGAGATTCAGCCTGGATATTAGGAGGAAGTTCTTTACAGTGAGGGTGGTAAGACACTGGAACAGGTTGCCCAGGGAGGTTGTGGATGCTTCCTCCCTGGAGGCATTTAAGGCCAGGCTGGATGAGGCCTTGAGCAGCCTGCTCTAGTTGGAGGTGTCCCTGCCTATGGCAGGGGGTTGGAGCTGGATGATCCTTGAGGTCCCTTCCAACCTAAACCATTCTATGATTCTATGATTCTATGTGACATCCTCTAACCTTTTCAAAAGCAAATTGTTGGGTACTTCCAAGGCATTAAGCAACAATTCCTTGTAACAGATCTGATTTAGCCACCCATTTATTTCAGCAAATCTATAAAATAGCAGTGAATGACTGGTATTAAACTAATACCAGCCTGGGTTCAAACCAATTACCCATATTGCTGATTTAATTCTCAAGATGTTGTGCTTGTTTTATATCAGGATCAATAAGACAGGCATCTCTCCACGGTTCAGCAAACTCTGGAAAGACTGTCTGCTTCTGCTTAGCCAAGCCCATCCCTTAAAAATGCTTAATTTCATCTTTAAAGTGAGTACTACACCAGTGACAAGGAAATTCACACTTAAGGTTTCTAAGCATGCTCTATGCAGCTGCATGCTAGAGACAGAGGTTCCTTAGAGCAATGGTGACTGACATTCACCTCCACTAGCTTTAAACAAACCAGGATGCTACTGGCAGTCAAGCCACTGCAGTATAGGATTGCAAGTTGTTAATCCACACTGCTGAGAAGGAAGCATAGTGCATATGTTCACGAGATAGAAAGGTAAGGAGGAAAATAATAATGGCCTTTGCTGCAACAGCAAAATTGTTTCCAGTCCCATTCTGATATGATCAAAGCTCACACTGATATCTCTACAATGAACTGGATGCTGCAGTCCACACTCCTCCTCCCTCCACAGGCAGCCAGCTATGAAAAGCTTATACCAGTTCATCATGAATCACCACAGCTAGAAAAAACACAACCCACCATCCACCTAACTGCACTGGCTGCTTTGCAGTACTCCACTTCGATCCAGGAGACAAGCTGGCCTGAAAGCCATCTACAGTCATTAACAGGAACCAAGAATTTCACCTTATAACACAAATCACCAGCAATATGAAGCACGTGTAAACATGAGGAAAGGAAGCATCAGTGAACATCATTCTTACTTGAAAGACAGAGGCCTGATGCCAGCAATGAATGTGCCCAAAGATAAACAGTTCTGTAACAAGGTTTTAAGAAGCAAGAGCCTAGATTTGTAATTCGCAGTCAAATGCTACGTACAAAAAGACAAGTCTCCTACCTGGGTTTCTAACTCTGTTACTTCCAAATTCAGTTTATTCAAGTGTTTGTTCACAAAGGTGATCAGAGACTACAAAAGAAAACAGCAGAATCAGCAACGTTAGACATGACAGTCAGTGCCTGTGCAAAAGGGTTAACATCAAATGTTGAGATTTTTTTATGACCCTGCATGGGTGCTGTTTGCTCTTGTGAAAACAAGCACATAAACCAGAAAACAACTTAGCTGTAGTCATTTCGTTGCACCATATGCCAGAAGTCACCAGATGGTGCTATTACATGCGGCTTACTAGCACATAAAGCCTGCTTCAGCGCCCTGGGAAAAAGCTGTGATGGATGCCGTTGGTTCTTTTGTAGGTTTCTTTGTAAAGACCAAGCAAGCAGTAAGTGCACTGACTGTCCACACTAATCTCTTCGGGTTCCTACAGAGGATGCTCTGCCTGGCAGCAACGCGTCCACCTCACTGAGACTCAGCACCGTGCTGCACACATCTCTGCTCCTGGGTGATGTGTGCAATTAGCAAATTACAGCCAAGATATAACCCAAGTCTGGCAGTTCTCTATCCCCACAAAACAGACATATAAGCTCCTGCTGCTATGAGCTAGATACATGTTAATATGTCAAAGCATACAGATCTGCCAACCTGCTTACAACAGCTTCAAAAGAGACACGGAGTTAACACTTCAATTGCATGGACAGAGTTAGCTTAATTCTCTATCAATTTTAAAAGCACTTTTCTATGAGATGCTTCAGACTGGCAAGAAAGAGTCTTCCGAAGTCTTCAAAGCATTAATTTAAATGCATACATCCTCTGTTTCACACAAAGAGAAGGGGCAAACCACAGCATTCATCTTCACATACCACTGTTTGAATAAAGAGCTTAACAGCCATAGTGGAACTAGCTGGTGGAACGGTGTGGAGTCTCTTCATGTGTTCTCTAAAATTAAATAGATGGCAGAGATCAAGAGCTACTTTACCCCTCCATTCTGCCTAGCACAAAGAGCGGTGTCAAGAACATGCTTGTAGGTGTGCTTTGTAACAATGCATAGCCTTGGAAGAGAGACCAGAGGATCATATGAATTAGAGTTAAGTAGAAGAGCTCTGGGACAAAGGCAACTCTTCTCAAAGAGCTTTATATAAATACGAGCCATCAGTGTGCTCGGGTGGCCAAGAAGGTATCATGGTTTGGATCAGAAATCATATAAATAGCAGGAGTAAGAAAGTGATTTTGTCCCTCTACTCAGCCCTGGTGAGCCCACAACTTGAGTACTGTGCTCAGTTTATGCCCCTCCCTCAGTACAAGAAAGACACTGAGGTGCTGGAGCAGGGTAGCAAAGCTGGTGAAGTGTTTTGAGAACAAGTCTTGTGAGGAGCAGCTGAGGGAATTGGAGTTGTTTAGTATAGAGAAAAGGAGGCTGAGAGGAGACCTTGCTCTCCACAATTCCCTTAAAGGAAGTTAGAGCCAGGTGGGTGTTGGTCTCTTCTCCGTAATACCAAGTAATAGAACAAAAGGAAGTGGCCTCATGTTGCACCAAGAGAGGTTTAGGTTGAATGCTAGGAAAAATATTGTTACTGAAAGAGTGGTCAGGCATTGGATGAGGATATCCAGGGAGGCTGTAGAGTCACTACCCCTAGAGGTTTTCAAAAAAATATGTAGACATGGCACACTGGGACATGGCTTAGTGAGCATGGTGGTGTTGGGTGGATGGTTGAAGATTTTAAAGGTCTTTTCTAAAACAAATGATTCTATGATATTTAGCAAACCTGCTTACGGGTGAATCACACTGCAGGGGATTCTGGAAAGTATCTTCCAGTTGTGGGAAACCATCTTTAGTACATGAATGAGCTGGAAACCAAACAGCAAGTGTCTCTTGGGCAGAATGAGGCTGAAGACACACACAAAGTTTTAGCTTGGAGAGGAGATGACTAAGAGGTGACCTCATTCGTGTTGATAAATATGTAAGGGGTGAGTGCCAGGAGGATGCAGCCAGCCTCTTCTTGCTGATGCCCAGTGACAGGACAAGGGGCAATGGGTGGAAGTTGAGGCATAGGAGGTTCCATGTGAACCTGAGGAAGATTTTTTTCACTGTGAAGGTGACAGAGCACTGGAACAGGCTGCCCAGGGAGGTTGTAGAGTCTCCCTGTCTGGAGATTCAAGAACCATCTGGGTGTGTTCCTGTGTGATCTGCTCTAGGTGATCCTGCTCTGGCAGAGGGGCTGGACCAGATGATCTTTCAAGATCCCTTCCAGCCCCTGACATTCTAGGATTCTATGACTCCAGCTGCCAGAGCCTAGCAAAGGGGTCGCTACCACCAGCTGCTCAAATACTTGGCAGAGTAGTTTTTTATAACCTGCATCATTCTGATTGCCTCTAGCAGTGCTACCTAGAAAAGCCTCAGTCAATAAACCAGAGTAATGAGACAAGCCTGACTGAAGATAATGAATCCAGGTTATCATCCAGCTTTGAAACAAGTGATCTTTGGGGGATAAGCACTGTTTATCTATTTCAGAATCCTGTTCTATTAGCTTCCAGATCTTTTTGGACATCTCTCTTAAGTATAAGGAAAAAAGTAACACAGAAAATAAAACTTTTTTACCTTTTTGACTATGCTGAGTTTGTCCGGAGCATGATCAAAAAGTGTGTCAAAGGCATCACGCTCTGGTTTTAGGGGGGAAAAAAAAATAATCAAATCAAATCAATCAATATGCCTCCAACAGCTAAGTATGGGCAGCAGATTGTGCTTCCAAAGCTTAAAGGTTTTTTTCTCAGAAAGCTGCACAACAGAGACTCAAGTTAAAAGTTAGCATCTTAATTTGGTGTCTGTAACTTGCCCTGGGAAATTGAGAGGTGTCATTCATTGATTTCCTTTTTATGCCACACATAACAGGTACACAAAATATGCAGGTGGAAGAAAATGCAATGCAATGAAACACGAATTTTGAGTATGCCCCAATCCCAACTTAAACAACAAGCTGGTTTTAGTACACTGCAGCAACAGTGACAGCTATGGCTGGACCTGCCTGCCGTACACATTTGGTTATTTCAACACTACTGACAGTAGCCCTGACTTCAGCAAAGCTTACAACTGGACAAGCAGAAGCCAGTTCAGCAGTATATGAATAGCAAAGGTTACACACAGTAGGAAGACTTCAATTATGTTTAGACCTTCAAAACATTGCATAACAATATCTAATGCAATCTAAAAATCTACTAAATTGACTACATTGCTGCAATATTCCACATTGTGGCAGACTGGGGCTGAGTGAAACTTTCCAAACACTGAGTTTTTTGGATTAAGACTGTCACCATCAGGTAAAACAAGAAAATATTAGAAGTCTAACCAGTTGCAGCTGCATTAAAAGAAAAAAAAAAGGCATTAAAAATGCTGGAATCTGACAGTTTTTCCAGGTTCAAATTCTTGTTATTTATAGAACATACTTTAGTAGTTAAAAATGCAAACATATTTATTACCCACATTTCTTTGGTATCTGAAGTTGTTTAGCCCCATCTTCTCCTAGTATCATTTAATGCTAATATAGATACTCTGCAAAATGGGAAACATTTGTGTTCACATATTCTAACTAGGGATAAGATAAACTGAATGACTTGGTCTTTATCATATACAGTCCTTTACAGGACCCCAAATCTCTGTTGAGAAGCTCTGCTGGTTTGAGGCTAATTGGAATATTCTAATGAGAGAAATAAGATCATTGATTGCAAAAGAATAATAATGATAAAGTCTGTATCATCCATTAGTTTGCTAAAAGGAATAAAAAGCCAAAGGGTAAACAATTTGTTCCTCCTTTGCTTCAAAATGCTTGCTCACTTCACTTCTCCTTTGCTCTGCTCTACTATCTTCCACTAACAGATAACAAAGTAAGTTTTCCTGACTGTTTTCTGTCTGAGAGAGACACAGAGAGGGGGAGAGAGAGAGGCACTGTGCCCCTTCTGGGCTTCTTTCCTTTGTCCAGGATGGAGTCTGGATTTCTGTATTATTTCAGATTTGTACATAATTGTACATACATGTAAATATATTGCATATATATGCTTGTAAATTGAGCTTCGCTGTAAACAGAGCTTTATCTTACTTCCAAGCCATCTCAGCTGGTCTGGTAAATGTTAGTTGAGGGGCAAGCAGGAAAAGTTCCTTATTCCACTACAGAAGTGACTTTGTGACACTAACAAAACTAAATGCTGAAAGAGAAGTCCCTCCACTATGACAAATCAAAATAATTGCTTTTGTTTAGAAGACCAGATCGATAATTGGTAAGGTCTAATATACAGTCAATGTATAAGAGATAAGATACTCCATGCAAAAGAATTAGGGTTGACTGGTCACAGAAAGTGGGCAGACAGGCAGAGCTTTTTTAGGTCTTGCATCATAGACATTTACTTCAGTAACTTTCATGTGTTCATTTATACATAAAGGATAACATTATGAAGAAGGTGGAATTCTTATTGCAAAGGGATATGAAGATTTTTACTTAAAAGCCACTAAAAACAATACTAGGAAATACTGCTCTGTGCTGTGTTTTTGCTGTTCATTATATTGAAATTAAATCAGATCAACAGAGACCAGTCTAAAAAAGAAAAGCTACATACTGGATGATCTGGTTCCACTCATGCTCCACAACTCTATGGAGTAGCAGAACCTGCCCCTGTAATGCATTCCACCCTCACAGAATTGCTCAATCCATTATTTTCACCTGCTGATTGCAAACAGACAAGATTTCTTTGCCTGAGATAAAATGAAATTTCAGAGACAACTTTTTAACTTACCAAATCTTCCCATCATCATCCTGCAAGACAGAGAATTCAAAATTACTGAATTAGTTCATGAGTAATGGCTTTGAAAATGCAAGACTGTGGCTTTAGCCAACCTTCTCCCACAAGATGCCAAGGGCTAACCACTCCCACCAAGTCATGAGTCTGAGCATGTCATAGATGGGACCCAATGTGCTGCAGAATGTCCCCAGCAGACCACCAGTGATGTCAGGGAGATATATTTGAAATGAATGGCTATGTTTTACAGATCGTTCTGATTTCTTATGAATAACTAGTGCCCAGTCACTAGTGGTGTCCCTCAGGGATCAGTGCTGGGCCCCATCCTCTTTAACATCTTCATAGATGATCTGGATGAGGGCATCGAGTCAGTCATCAGCAAGTTTGCAGATGACACCAAGCTGGGGGCTGATGTGGCTGGGCTGGAGGGCAGAAGGGCTCTGCAGTGGGACCTCGACCACCTGGACAGATGGGCAGAGTCCAAAGGGATGGCATTCAATAAGTTCAAGTGCCAGAGGCTGCACTTCAGCCACAACAACCCCATGCAGAGATACAGGCTGGGGTCGGAGTGGCTGGAGAGCAGCCAAACAGAGAGGGATCTGGGGGTGCTGATCGATACCCGCCTGAATGTGAGCCAGCAGTGTGCCCAGGTGGCCAAGAGAGCCAATGGCATCCTGGCCTGCATCAGGAATGGTGTGGCCAGCAGGAGCAGGGAGGTCATTCTGCCCCTGTACTCTGCACTGGTTAGACCACACCTTGAGTACTGTGTCCAGTTCTGGGCCCCCCAGTTTAAGAGGGACATTGAGATGCTTGAACGTGTCCAGAGAAGGGCAACGAGGCTGGTGAGAGGCCTCGAGCACAGCCCTACGAGGAGAGGCTGAGGGAGCTGGGATTGTTTAGCCTGGAGAAGAGGAGGCTCAGGGCAGACCTTATTGCTGTCTACAACTACCTGAGGGGTGGTTGTAGCCAGGAGGAGGTTGCTCTCTTCTCTCAGGCAGCCAGCACCAGAACAAGAGGACACAGCCTCAAGCTGCGCCAGGGGAAATTTAGGCTTGAGGTGAGGAGAAAGTTCTTCACTGAGAGAGTCATTGGCTACTGGAATGGGCTGCCCAGGGAGGTGGTGGAGTCGCCGTCCCTGGAGCTGTTCAAGGCAGGATTGGACGTGGCACTTGGTGCCATGGTCTAGCCTTGAGCTCTGTGGTAACGGATTGGACTTGATGATCTATGAGGTCTCTTCCAACCTTGGTGATACTGTGAGACTGTGATACTATTTTCACAATGAGGGGTGCATGAACAAATGTACTTCTGTGTACAGTTTCCATGCACACAGTCCTAGAATCACAGAATGGTCTGAGTTGGAATGGACCTCCAAAGCTCATCTAGTCCAGCCCCCTCTGCAGTGAGCAGACCTATCCTCAACTAGATCAGGTTGCCCAGAGGCCTGTTGAGCCTCACCTTGGATATCTCCAGAGATGTGGTCCCAAGCACCTTCCTGGGCAACCTGTTCCAGTGTTCCACTACCCTCACGATGAAGAACTTCTTCCTAACATCCAATCTAAATCTACTCTTCTCTAGTTTGAAGCCACTGACCCTCATCCTAACACTACAGGCCTTTCTAAACAGTCTCTCTCCAGCCTTCTTGTAGGCCCCCTTCAGGTACTGGAAGGTTGCTAGTAAGTCTCCCCAGAGCTCCTTCAGGCTGAACAACATCAGCTCACTCAGCCTGTCTTTGTAGCAGACATGCTCCAATCCCTCCTCTGGATCTGCTCCATCAGCTCCATGTCCTTCCTATATTGAGGGCTCCAGACCTAGACACAGTACTCTAGCTGAGGTCTCACCTGAGCAGAGAAAAGTGGCAGAATCACCTCTCAGGATCTGCTGGCAATGCATCTTTTGATGCAGCCCAGGATGGAACTGGTCTTCTGGGCTGCAAGCTCACAACTGTCTGCTCATATCCAGCTTCTCATCCATCAGCTCTCCTAAGTCTTTTCCCACAGGGCTATCTGCTATCACCTCTTCTTCCAGCATGTAAAGATAGGGAGGATTGTTCTGACCCAAGTGCAGGACCCTGAAGCTGCTCTTGTTGAACCTCATGAGGTTTATCTGGGCCCATCACACCATCTTGTCCGCATCCCTCCGGATGACATCCCTGGCATATCAGCAGCACCACTCAGCCTGGTGTGATCTGCAGACTTGCTGATGGTGCCCTCAATCCCACTGACTACAGCACTGATAAAAATATTAAACTGTACAGGTCCCAGTATGGTCTTCAGATGCTACACCACAAAGCTCAGAAGGAGCAAGGACATCCATCTATCTATCTATCTATCTATCTATCTATCTATCTATCTATCTATCTATCTATCTCACTTTCACCTGTTTTCTCTCAGGAAAGAAAACACACATCGTATCTGGATACAATGGATATAAAACTGGCACAGCTAGTGACAGCACCAGTCGTATGCAGACGCTTATCAGCTGAGAATCAGGCTCTGATTTGCACAGGGGCATCTGAAGATATTTAGTGAATGGTGAATTCTGCTGATCACTGCATTTTCTGCAGCTACACAAACATTAAACAGTAAATCTCTTAATACTGTGCACTATTAAATAACTTAGTAAAATATATGTATAAACACACATGAAAATCTGCAAACATCATTCTTGCTAACAAATGTCTGAACCCCACTCCACAGATTACATCTTACAAACCACATCTGAAGGGAAGGATGAACTAACAACATGGTTCAAGAGCATAGGAGTGAGGGGAGGAATTTTGGCCCACAAACCTCAAGCGGAGCTCTCATCCTACAAAACCCACTATGAGATCATTAATGTCCATGCAGAGATGTTGTGATCTCATTTGTGAGCATTTCCATCTGAAAGCTCACCCCCCCACACTGAGCTAGCCACATGGTACTTCATTTATCTTCAAAGCTGTGAAAAGCTGAGCCAACTTTATAGGGAGCCAAAACACTGACAAACTGAAGGAGTGCTCATGTAAGCCCCTCTTAGAAGAGCTGCAAAGGAAAAGCTCAGCTTTTATTTGCAGCCAAAGTGCATGTCTAGCCTTCTCATTATAAAAAGGATTGTAAACACATAAAGCAAAGTGATCTGTTACAAAACCCAGGGAGGGAAGAGGGTTGTTTATTTGTTTATTTTTGCTGAGCTCTACTCCTGAGGTGCTATTAAAAACAAGTGATAATCTCTCCTTAGGATTTTAACAAGGAGGGGTATTTTAAAGAAGCATGTTTTGTCCACCCAAGTCTTACCCCAACATACCTACATGGCCCTTCACTTGAGGGGTAACAGCACTAGGCAGAAATTAGTTTCCCCTCCAGAAGAAAAGGGGTGGGAAGAAATGCCCACAAAGGTCACTTTCAATGAACAATGGAACTCAAGATCGCCAAGAAAACAATTTTCTCCTTCATAACACATTTCCAGAGACCAGGCTATTGCTATACATTTCTATTAAGTACCACAATAAGAGATTCTGTTAAATTTAGCAGGGGCTGGGGGAAGATTAAAGTCTCTCATCTTTGTAAACTGTCTCACATCGTGCACCACAGACATATCCACAAGCTGAATTGTCTTGCGCTTACTCTGTTGTAGTCGTCAACTCCTCTGTAATGTGAGTGGTCTGGAGGAGGCCTTCACGTTTCTGGAAAGGAAGATGGAATTAGAAACTGAGATGCTACTAGTAAAGGAGAAGCTCAGTAGAGGCTCTCTAGCATTCAGCATCCTTCAGAATCCCAGAAGAAAATAATTGGCTAAAGCGTGATCACTAAGTTTAGAGTTAGAGGTGAAGCAGCCGACACAGGAGCGCCTCACTCCTGTAACAGTGGCATTATTGAGGCTGACAGCCAAAAGGCTGTTTGGAATATGGATATGCTGGAAGACAAAGTACAGAGTTTGCCAGCCCCATCTTAAATTCCCCATTCATCTCATGCTGTAAAGCAACAATTTTGCACAACTGGCAGCCTGTCTCTCTAGAGAGGTCTGGAGCTGAAGTAACTGATGGCTGCCCCAGACCAGGACTCTGGTGTGCCAACAAAGCTTTTCTGGCATGAGGACAGCTGTCCTAAAACAGGCCTGTTAGTGAGGCCACCAGCCACATGCCTCTAAGGAACACATCCATCAAGGAAATGTAGGGAGCATAAAACACCCAACTAGTGATTTCACAACAAATAGTATTTCCCTGTTCACAGGTTTGCTCTACTTGGGCTAATTTTCTGCATGAATAGGGAGTCCCCTACCAAACAGAGATAGTGTGCAGTGGGACTCAGTCTGGAAACAGCTTAATAACAGATTTCTCAGGTCTTTTAAGACACAGATGGGATCAAATGTCTCTGAGCCTCTCTAGAATTTTGGAGACATGGCATATGCCTCTCGGAGGCTGGAAGAGTTTTTATCTGAGTCAAAAACTTTACCATCTCTATGGGTCCCTTGCCAAACTATGGGATATAACTTTATAATTGAATGGAGGGATTTCTCTCCCTCCTGATCTGTGCTTTAAAAACTGACACAAATTGCTCAAATCTCAGCAGAACCTAGGAATCAGATCTGTCAGAATGATTTATGGCAGGGTTAATAAAGCTGCTAGCTCAGGTAAGTTTGTGTCAGGCACAAGCTACATACACACAGAACATTTCAATAACTTTCACCAGCTGAACCCCAAACAAGAACTTCTTAGTGAGAACAGCCTGAAGAGAAACATATCCTACCCCAGAAGAAATCTAAGAAATAAAATCTGGACTCTAAATACCAATAAGAAGAACTCCTGCCCTTCCCTCCCTACACAACAAATGAAGGTAACATTGCTTTCTCATGCCACCATCCAGGGAACCTGGCTGAAAGCACAGTGGGAGCCAATCTCCCATTGCTGTGCTCTTACAGCTCCATGCCCAAGTTGAGCCCTGTGCTGGATGCTGCCAGCTGGCCATGTCTTCACAGCCTCTCACTTCCCTGCCATGCATACAGCTCATCCTGCTCCCACGAGGGAGCCATGGGAACAGTACCAGAAGTGAAACAAGCCAGGATGACAGCATAGATGGAAAAACAAAGCAGTATCTGACAGGGCAACATTTTCTTGCATGCAAAACAATAGTCTCTTTATTCCACCCCACCACATCTCTACTATATTAACACAGGTTTCTGGACCTTCCAGACATCATGTACTCAAGGGAGAAGATGCTATGAACTGTGAACAAAAACTCAGTAAGTGGTGACTAGTGAATAATGTCTCCAAATGCTTGATAAGAAAGAGGAATGGATGCCAACACTGACTTCCCAAGAGGTGGAAACAGCAGCATTTCTGCTTAGCCCCCTCCAAGAGAGCTGACCTTGCTGCTCACACAGCAGGCTCAGATCCCTTGGCCTTGCTATCCAAAAGCAAATGTCATTCTTCAATAAAACTTTGAATCCTTACACCACTGCCACCAGACACATTTATTCTCCATCATGTCTTGCCTCTGACCTTTCAGTCTGCAACTCAGACTACAAGGGAATTATTGTAATAATACCTCAGATCTCCCAGCAGTGCCAAGACAGGAGACATGCTGCAATTAAAAGAGTTAGGATGAGGAAAACTAAGTGCAAAAGATGGCAACTCCTGAGCACTGTAAGAATAACCAACACAGTGAGAGTTAAAAACAAATTTTACACTTACTAACCCTTGGTTTTCTTTTCCTCAATTAGGGTATTTCTTTGTCATGCAAGTTTACTGCTTGATATTTGAAATGTAGAGTCAGCTGGAAGAAAAACCTGACATTTTCTGTTGTCACTGGGAGTACACATTAAAACCACTAAGCTTTTGTCTTCCCTGCCCTCAGACAGGAGGCTTGTGGGCTAGTTTGAGCCTAGCTGGGATATTTTGATGAGAAGAATTAGATTATAGGCTGTGAAAAGGAAGCAATGGTGGTGTCTACTTCACTCAGAGGCTTGCTGAGATGTAGAACAAGAACACAAACACAGATAACGGAGTTTGCTCTCTGGCTTTGGGCTGCACTTTTCTCTGTCTAACCTCCTGCCTAATTAATCTGTTTGCTTCCTAATCCCCCCTGGCCAGCTTATCATCACAGCTTGAAACAAGAGGCACATGCTGACTGACACCAGTTTAAAACATGCATCATCTTAGACTCTTAACTTAGCACCTGGAGTAGCTGTCAACAGGATCTTAACTAGAAGACCCAGCTAGACCCTTGCTGTGCTAGGACACTTCATGTATAATTTGGACATACATTGACATGGATACAAATTTTCTACTTCACACAGAAGCCACCAATGCCAGAGGCTGATTCAATAATGGGTGGAGAGTAACTAGGTTTCAGGAACCCTGTTCTTGAGAGGGGCTCGAGTGTGCTCACAGTGCCCATTATAAAACAACATAAACAAAAGTGGGCAAGTCTTGCAGATGCTCCAAGCAATCCTGACAGGGAAGAGAAGCAAAGGTTCCTCCCACCTAGAGAAACTCCTCTCCAAAATGCTTGTGGGTTTTGAACAAAGTATACAGTGCAGGGTCCAGAAAAGGACAGTGTATTGTTTGACAGACAGATCCAGCTACAGATGTTTCTCAGACTGTAAATCAGCTATTTTTAATTTAAAAAAAATTAAAATCCAGCAACTCAGGAAGCTTTCAGTCTGTCACCTCCAGATGCTAAAATAGGGAAGAACGTAAGGGAAGGGTAGAATCACCACCAGCCTGTGGAGATCTTGATCCTTTCCATGTAGCACAGTGCTCTCACAATATTGCCTTATTTTTTGGAGCAGTACACTAAATATTAGAGAGGAGCAAGCCCACAACACTTACCCAAGCTAACACAGTATTCTGCACTGCTCTGGGGTTGGCTATGGAAATGCATACAACTTGGCTAAGCAGTAACTTGCCAAACCAGCATGACTTTTTTGTTGTCACAGTGTAAGCACAGACTATTGGGCATGAAGCACTTCATANCTCTGAGCCTCCTCTTCTCCAGACTGAACACCCTCAGCTCCCTCAGATGCTCCTTGTAGCTCATCTTCAGCCTACTATCTACCAGTACCCCCAGGTCACTTTCTTCCTGGCTGCTCTCCAGCCACTCTGTCCCCAGCCTGTAGCGCTGCTTGGGGTTGTTGTGGCCAAAGATATGGACACATGTGGCATGAGGATGGTTCAACAAAGTTGATAATCCTAAGTGTCCAAGTCACCAATGAAAGTGAGATTTAATTAGTTTTGAAAATCTCAGTGTGGTAGTGTTCTTGCACAATACTCCAACAACATCTTGCAAGGTTTTCCTGCTGTGGAGTCAATTCTGCAAAGCTCACAAAGAAGTCACTGAGCAAACTGTTGATTAACCCCTTTAGATGCATGTTCAAGCAAGAAGAGACATCTAAACTAAATCCAAAATCTCACAGAGCAGACATCTTTTGTCAACTGTGATCTAGTTTGACAATGATCATTTGGATCTATAATAAGAGATCATTCAACGTGGGGAGAGAATGAGGGAGTTTGGACTGCTCAGTCTGGAGAGGAATGGGCTCTGAGGTGACCTTATTGTGACCTTCAGGTGTCTTAAGGGTGCCTACAAGAAAGCTGGGGAGAGACTCTTTAGGATGTCAGGTAGTGATAGGATTAGGGGGACTGGTACAAAGCTAGAAATGGGTAGATTCAGACTGGATGTTAGGAAGAAGTTCTTCGCCATGAGGGTGGTGAGAGCCTGGAATGGGTTGCCCAGAGAGGTGATGGAAGCCCTATCCCTGGAGGTGTTTAAGGCCAGGCTGGATGAGGTTCTAGACAGCCTGATGTAGAGTGAGGTGTCCCTGCCCATGGCAGGTGGGTTGGAACTAGACGACCCTTGTGATCCCTCCCAATCCTGACTGATTCTATGATTCTATCATAAATAATAATAATATGAATAATCTTCTTAGTAATTTGGAACAATATTAACTTCATTACCACTCTTCTGTTTGTCATTAGTATAACAAAGGCTAATTAAAATCCATTTAAAGAGGTCTGTGTTACAACACCAGCATGTATTTTCAGACTAATTATGGATGCTGAAATTCAAAAATTCAATTTACCAAACTACAAAGCAAAAGTTATCTTCCCAATAGAAATTTAAGTCAGTTTATCCTGTGCCTCGCTTTCCATTTAAATAAACTCTTCCGTGCTGCAAGCTTTTTCTAGCAGTGGGATAGCAGGGCTGAAACAAGACTCTCTTGCGTGGGGCCAGCTGAGGTAGGCTCGCAGCCAGCAGCTGCCATTATGACCTCCAGGACTCCAGGCTTTAGGTCTCACAGCCTTTCAAGCTTAAATTAACGGGGATACAAGAGCTTCTCTTTTCCTTTTCTTTCCCTAGTTTCTGTCAGCCTTTTATCTTATCCTGTCTTCACCTTAGCCTTATCCAGTCTCCACAGGCAGTCACTGTGTGCAGTTCTGGAGCCCCCAACACAAGAAGGATATGGAACTGCTGGAGCGGGTCCAGAGGAGAGCCACAAAGATGATCAGAGGGCTGCAGCAGCTCTGCTATGAGGACAGGCTGAGAGAGTTTGGGCTCTTCAGCCTGGAGAAGAGAAGGCTTCAAGGAGACCTTATAGTGGCTTTCCAGTATCTGAAGGGAGCCTACAGGAAGGCTGGGGAGGGACTATTGACAAGGTCTAGTAATATCAGGACGAGGGGGAATGGGTTTAAGCTGCAAGAGGGGAGATTTAGACTGGATGTTAGGAGGAAGTTCTTTACAGTGAGGGTGGTGAGACACTGGAACGGGTTGCCCAGGGAGGTTGTGGATGCTTCCTCCCTGGAGGCGTTTAAAGCCAGGCTGGATGAGGCCTTGAGCAGCCTGCTCTAGTGAGAGGTGTCCCTGCCTATGGCAGGGGGTTGGAGCTGGATGATCCTTGAGGTCCCTTCCAACCTAAAACATTCTATGATTCTATGAGTCTATGACTCTAGTGAACCAGATGCTGTCAGTAGATGTCTTCTCTCTCTCCAGCAGAAAAAGATGTGAACCTCCACAGCCTTCACTTTCTGCTACAGAGGTGGAGTGTCCTGAAGCTTGAAATAAGGACAAGAAAAGGGAGGCTTTATCTCTTTATCCAATTTTTTTTCCAGTTTACCAGTTACAGAAGACACTTCACTGTACTGGGAAGAAAGAAATTTCTGGCATCAGGGTGTCAGAGGACTGTTGCCCACCTTATGTTTACATCTTCCTCCTTACCTTTCCAAGACATTCAAATGAAATAAAAAAAAACACCTACCTGAATTAGTCTCCTATTTATACTCATGTTACTCTATACCTAAGCAATCATTCTTTAAATGAACTAACTACAGCAGCCTAAAAGCAGTTCAAAAACCATTTCTTAAAGATTATACATCCATTCATTGGATTGTTGTTTATTTACGTCACATCCTGTACCTCTAGAGTATTCAGGCAGGGAGCCTGGAAAATGCCATGATTTAAAAGTAAAACAAAATGAGGCTTATCAACCACTATGCAATCTCATCTGCTGAGGAGATCCACATTTCCAAAACAGAGATCACTTTTATCTTCTTTGTTCTTGAAAAGAAACCCACTGCAGCCTGACAGCTTTAACAGCAAATGACACATACAGAAAGCACTTCCACAGCCTGCTGCCAGCAGCTGACCTTTCCTTGTGACAATGACACTGAGCACCGCAGCAGTCACAGCATGATCAGTGCTGGCTCGAAGAGCTCTGCCTGGTGTTTCAACAGCTGTTGAGAAAAGCTGGGTTTGCATGCTACAGACTGTACTGCCACAGAATAGGGATAGAAGGAGAGACAAAAAGCAAGAGCATATCACTCCAAAACTCTTTGTAAAGTGAAAGGAAATGGTCAACACCAAGCACAGAAAGGAATACAGCAATATCTAGGGAAGGAGGCAAGAAGTCAGGGTTCCTCAGGTCAAATCTCCTCCCCATATCTAAACAAGTCATTTGGATGTGGTACTTGAAGATATGGTTTAAGGGTGAACGTTATAGCTCAGGGATATCGGTTGGACTTGGTGATCCTGAGGGTCTTTTCCAACCAGAATGATTCTGTGTGATTCTGTGAAATGATGGAAGTCTATTAGCATGCCAAGGAAAACAATATGTCTAAGTCTACACAATAAGCCACTGAAGAAAAATAACATCAGTAACAGCCTCCCCAAATTAGGGAGATTCCACATGCTGAAATTCTTTCTTCTGCTGTTCATGTTTCAGTGTCTTCCCTGAAAAAAAAGTGGCAAAAATATTTCCTAAAGTTCAAGAGATTATAGATACAGCTCTCTCTTCCATAAAATCCCACCACATGTGTTTAGCTTGATAGTGAAATAGCAAATGGTGGTCGCAAACACATTCTAGATACGATGTTCTTGGGATTCACGTTGAAGCACACCAATAAATGCATTCCTAGGGCTCAGCTTCATTAAACAACTTGGACAAGAATTTTCTGAATGACAAGAGATTGAAGTGCAATGGATGGAAGCAGCCCAGTACTGCAAAGTCAGAGCAGTAACAATGACTGATCTGATCAGTTTCTCACAGGTGTTTGTACTCACCCGCACAACTACCACTTGCACAGACACATGCTCAGGGAGTCGGATGGGAGCCCGGAAATGCATTGCCAAAGCTACCAAAAGGTGAAGAATGGAAACCAGATTCTTGCCATGGATTGCTGCAGGAAAGAAGGAAAATGAAACAATCAAAAAAGTACTGAGGCCCTGTCTTATACAGCTCTGGGAAAAAGGCCACAGAAAGACAGGGGAAAATGCCTTTGGTGAACTTCAACAAGGCCTGTAATATAATTTTACAAGTAGCAAAGCCTAGAATCAACTCTCTCTTTAAGTAACATGACTAACTTAAGAGCCCAAGCACTTAGGCTCCCTCCCCAGCCAAGGAAGACAGCCAGATTCAATCACTTGCCTTCCACTGTACTGGAGAGTATCCATTTATGCTCACTGTGGTGGTTTGAAAGACCACTTTCCAGAATTGAATGGCTAACACAGCTTCATAACTGTAGAGATTCAAAATCAGGAAGCAAACAGAAATTTTCTAACAAAAGCATATCCTTAAAGGAATATCTAGGTTCAATTATCCCATCTACAGCCATGTACATCTTAAAGACCACAGAGAAGATACCAGTTACAATCCACACATGGATGTGGTAACACTCTTTACACAAAAAGGTAATGACACCAAGCTGGGTGGCCATGCTGATCTGCTAGAGGACAGGAAGGCTTTGCAGCAGGACCCAGACAGGTCAGACCTGGGGCAAAGGCTGACTGTATGAAGTTTAACAAGGCCAAGTGCCAGGTCCTCCACCTCAGTCACAACAACCCCATGGTAAGCTACAGATCTAGGGATGAGTGGTTGCAAAGCTGTAACTTGGAGGGGGAACTGGGGATGTTGGTTGACAGTTGATCAAATATGAGTCAGCAGTACCCAGGTGGCTAAGAAAGCCAATGGCTTCCTGAGTTAGATTAGAAACACTGTGGCCAGCATAAAGAGGGAGGTGATAGTCCTGAGGCCACACCTCAAGTACTGTGTTCAGTTCTGGGCCTTTCACTACAGGAATGACATTGAGGTGCTGGAGCATGGCCAGAGAAGGGCAACAAGGCTGGTGAAGGGCCTGGAGCACGTGCCCTACAAGGAGCATCTGAGGGAGCTGGGGTTGTTCAGCCTGGAGAAGAAGAGGCTGAGGGGAGACCTCATTGCTCTCTACAACTACCTGAAGGGAGGGTGGAGTGAGGAGAGGGCAGCCTTTTCTTGGTGGCGAGTGACAGGACCAGAGGAAATAGTTACAAGCTGTGCTGAAGTTCAGGTTGGATGCTAGGAAATATTTCTTCACTGGAAGGGTTCTCAGACATTAGAATGGTCTGCCCAAGGCAGTGGTAGAGTCACTATCCCTGGAGGTGTTTAAGCAACCTGTGGATCTGGTGCTTAGAGATACGGTTTAGTGTTGACTCTTCGGTGCTGGGTTGAAGGTTAAACTGGCTGATCTTGGAGGTCTCTTCCAACTGGTTTTTAAAAAAGTCATTTCAACAGAAAGGATATGATCAACCTATTGATTATCATACCCTCCTTGCCCATGAAGCCAAGTCAGAAATCATAACAGAGTCCTTACAGTCAACATTCCACTTGATTGTCCAGCCGTGGGGTCGGAGTAGATCATGGACAGCTTCCAAGACCGTCTGCAACTTCTGTTTCTGACCAATTTCAGACTGCGTCACTTCTGCCACGTTCAGTTTACGGTCAGCCAATTTTTCTGTATTTGAGAAAAAGAACAAAAAGAAGATTAGACTGAACAAGGGCTTAAATGGGAATAACAGGCACAGAGCACTGGGCAGAGCTGGACTCTGCTAAAGATTTTCCAGGAGAATGTTTTTTCTGAGGATGCAAAATAGCTGAAAGCAAGCCCTATCATCAAAGTGTGTCAGTTCCAAAACCTGTGATACAAAACTAGTGAGTTCTGGCAGAACATGCAGCAGCCCAGAGCCAAAATCCTTAACAGCTTTCAGACAGGCATCAATTTAGTACTAATATTTATTGTACTTGCCATTTTCCTTCACTGTGGCACATTGGCACCGCATGGCCACAAGGTTTAATGGACTGCAGAAGTTTCATGGACTTTTCTAATAACAAGTTAATTTAGGACAAAGAGGAGGAAATGCTGTGTGAACATTTCCTTCAGCTTGATAAGCTTTATTGCAGGTTAGCTGAACATACTGATTTAAGGCAAAGTAAACTTTGCCTTCTCAGACCATCACATCAAAGACTCCTATTACCCACAGATTTGTACTGGCTTAGTAGAACTAATATAAAGCATTACATTGGTGCAATCTTGTCATGTTGTTATGGCATTGTAACATCATGGTTGATTACTTCTAAAAATTGATGCAGGAAACTTTGAAAAATGCTGATACTGAATTTGAATTCTCTCTCTGTAATACCATAATTTGTTGCCAAAGTCATAGACAAGTCATTCTTTGATTCCTTTGCATTGTGGCCCTTGAAAAAGAGACAGGAGCTGAATTTATCTTAAATAAGAAAGAAAAAAAAAGTCTGAGGAAGTTGAGGTAGAGTCTTCCAGACACTAAAGGGAGCAGCTGATCTTTTTTTCTCCTTCCACCTTCAGGCAAAAAATAGTCAAGCTCGCTCTCGTACTAGATTAAGAGCTCAGGACTGGTTGAACTTATTCCAATTATATATTATCATTCCAACCTTTAAAACAAAAAACATACTTCATCAAAACTGTTTTGACAAAAGGGGGTACCCTTCAACTCCAAAGATTCTTTCAAAAACTTTTCAGAGCTGTCAACAACTTAGTATTCCAAAAATGAAAATATTTCTTCTCTCAAGTTCAAGATTCTTTTGGCCATTTTACCTAGCTGAACACAACATTGTTGTCTACAAGCTGTCTACAACTACCTGAAGAGAGGATGTAGCCAGGTGGGGATTGGTCCTTTCTCCCAGGCAACCAGCAACAGAACAAGGGGACACAGTCTCAAGTTGTGCTGGGGGAGGTCTAGGCTGGATGTTAGGAGGAAATTCTTGCCAGAGAGAGTGATTGGCATTGGAATGGGCTGCCCAGGGAGGTGGTGGAGTCACCATCCCTGGAGGTGTTCGAGAAAAGACTGAATGAGGCACTTAGTGCCATGGTCTAGTTGACTGGACAGGGCTGGGTGCTAGGTTGGACTGGATGATCTTGGAGGTTTATTCCAACCTGGTTAATTCTATGATTTACATATCTATTAAAAAAAAGGAAAGTGACAGAAATACAGCAGTACTTCAGTAACTGCAACAGAATAGTCTCGAAGGTTACTGCTTTGCAAATACTTGGAACATTTTGACTGTTTCTATCCATGTACAGTGGGAAATCTTTTATCTGAATAATATTCATGGGGAAAATGTTTTTTTTAGTGAAGATGTCTCTCAGTCTTCTTTAAACTAACAAAACATGCAAATATTATTTTCAATTGTTTCCAATTTTTTAAAAGAATATGATACAACAAGATGAATTTTTGGGTGCTGTTGTGGCTCCTATGTATTCTGAGCCCAGGTTAGCTGCCAGTCAGGAAGCACAAGTTCTTTTCCAAATACCACATGTACCAAGCCACTCCAGTCTCTCTGAGTAGCTCTGTTTGTACCTTGATGAAATTAACTAAATAAGGAGCTCCACCTCAATCAGTCATTTGCTAATTCCTTACTCCAAACTGCTTCCAAACAAACCCACTGACAAGCTGTTGTCTTTCACCTTTTTTTGTGTGTGGCTGCCTACCAAGACAGATCTTCCCAAAACATCTCTCACACACAAAGAATAAGAACTACTAGATCCAGTTACTCCTTTGTATCATCTTTTCATGACTGTTGCACAAAACCTAATTATTGTTTAAAATTACTGGGCAGGTGGCAAGAGAGTCCTGAATATAAAAATCAATAAACAATACTAATTCTGATTAAAAACCATCTCACATTAATTAATGCCCTCCATTACAGTGGTACTGAATAGATTCAGTAATACAAATCTTACTGTTGCTGAAGAAACCCAGGCACCACTGAACAACAACATAAGATTGGGGCTGAGTTGTGATAGCTTCAGGTTAGGAGGAGAATTTTTTGCTTTCCAGTCAGAGGCTCAATAGGAAGAAAATAAGGAAAAATTCAGTCCAGTTGAGGTCTCAGGCTGCGAGATGCACATGCTCACCCTTCCTCCTGTAACAGATGCTAAGGCAAAATGAGCTGCATATCTGTGTATGTATACATAACTAAGCACTTTCTAAATGTATGCAGGTCTGAGGGTGGAACCATGGCCTCCACAGGGAGCCTAAGAAGGCAGTGATACCCACAACAAATGGCTACTGCGAAGTGCACCACCACCTGCTGAAACAGTAGTGTCTATAGGTTATGAAGTACAACTGTATTCACACAAATACTCCCTAGCTAAAGTTAATTCTACACTCCTGCTCCCCCACCATGTCTGAAGAGTCCCCACTGCAGTTTAACCAAGCAGTGGTAAAAGGACTCTCGCTTTGCTCCTCGAGTTATTTTTGAGGATTTTTAACTGCACACCAAGTTAATTGTTGTTAACCAAAATGCTGCAGACATGTTATTTAAAGAGCATACAAAGAAAACTCAGTAAGCAGCATCCATTAGCACCAGTGGAATTAGCACCAGGAGGTCCCCTAGCCCTGCACGCACATCCTACATCCCAGCCCACTCTTGAAAACATGTCATAAGTAAACTGAGAGCAGTCTGCCTATCTGTCTGCAAAACTGTGCATTTACAAAGGCACTTGAAGCCTCAAGTCTCTCTGCTAAAAACACCCCCATAAATCACTGCCTCAGGACAAGGCTTTCTCCACTGAACACACATTGCAAAGATGTAAGGCAGTTGCAAAACTGCATTTGCTTAACTTGGTGTATCCTTTAATGAATCATTCACACATAAGTGCACTTTATCAGTATGTGACTTCTGCTATGCATTCTCCTTCTATTTTTCCCCTAAACATAATTCTGTCAGGACTTTTAAAAAAGCTCTCAGGCCAAAAGTTCTCAGATGCAAACTACAAAGACAAAATTTTTGACCAAACGGCTTCTGTTGTAAAGATGAATTTCTTCATCTTTTTCGCTGCCACATATTTCAGTTGTCTGGACTATACTTAGTGCATGAAACAGATACCTAGGAATCATCAAGATTTCCTTCTCTGTTTAGCAGACAGCCTGAGAAGAACAGATGGAGAATTTGACACTGGAGTTATCAGTGAAACAATTTGTATCCTTAGTGAGATGGTGAGTTACTGCACAGACCTGCTGCTGTCTGCAGCTTTGGAAGAGATCAACTCCGGGCCCCTTCCAGTCTTTGGGGCTGCCTTCTCTTGCATGAACTCACCTAGCAGCTTTTGTAGCACCTGCCCATCATAAAGGTCTTCTTCAAGCTGTTTGACAATGATTCTCTCCTCTACCAGCACATCATTAATCCAGTCAATTAGAACCTGGAAGTACAGAAAAAGAAGGCAAATGTCTACAACCAGCTGAAATATGCTCAGTCCACTCAAGGCAGAGCACAGGAATAGACAACAGAGCAAGAGTAACCATAATTATATATTTCCAAGGTACAGAGAAGGAACAAAGACATGCGTGCTTTTGCTCTACTGTCTTTAGTTCAGGTCTTGCAGCATGGCAGTTAGAGTTACCTCTATTTTTCCTCATTAAACTGTTTCTTTGTGCACCAATTCTAAAGCAAGTAGCAATCAGCAGCTCGACAATATCGATCTTTGCTAACATCTGTGTTCTCCAGGTCCCAAAACTCATGTCTTACCTGTTCTATGTGAAGAGCAGACCTGCCAAAAGATGTCAACATATATGCCCACGCTCCTACCCTCTTCCCTACCCTGAATAGCTGTGAGTGGTGTGCTAGAAAGAAGAGCTTCAGAGTGGAAAGAGCTAAAATGCTCCTACTAACAGGAGCTAAACAAAGTTATTAGCTAGATCTCTGCCACTAGCAACAAGACACGGGATTTTCTCTTAAGCTATTCCAGTATACAGAAGTTTGGCATTAAAATGTTGGTCAAACTGGCTAGATAACCATTCTACCCATATATATTAGCCTCTATATGCTGACTACTGTAACTAGAGAAATCACACAGTCATCTGCAAAACAGGAATGAACATAAAGAACCTTTCAAAAAGAAAAGGAACTGAGTTAAGTTTTCCAGATGCCAAAGATAACTATTTCCATACAGTTACAGGACGAAACAGCCTTGACCTCTGGAAGCTGGCAGTAGTGCTGTGAAAAATTAAATCAGTTTCTCAAAAATAGTACAGTTCTGTGGAGGGAAGCAACATCAAATGCTGCTAAAGTTAACAATCCTGCTAAATCCTTGTCTCTGTAAGAGGCAAGAGTATTGCCAATCATAGATATGCAAAATCCATTAACTAGAAGGACCAAAAGCAATAAGCCTTGCTATAAAATTCTGCAACTTTAAGACAGTTGTGCACTTGTACTGGGCACTGAATAAAAGAAAACCACACATTTCAGATACCAGAAATAGACTATTTTGTGAATAAATTATATAGACATACATATATATGTGTGTATAGAGAGATACTATGTATAAATATATATGTTATAAACTCATCTCTTTTTCCTTGATCTGAATTTTCAGCATTAGCTCTGCTCAGCCATCTACCAAACTGTGCCTGATTACACAGCAGAGCAAATGAAGCAAGGAGAAAAAAATGGCTGCTGGCTGCAGAGGAAAATTAATTGAACACTTCATAATGACAAATTGTGGCCAACTGTTTTTAGAATACCATTGGTGATGATAACAAACAATGCTTTGAGGCATAAGTCTAGTTCTTGACAATTTTCATATGTGCAGGAGGATTTAAAGTGATTATTTCAGCACTCCAAACCAAGCAGCCTTCAACAAGAGAATTCACATTATCTTTCTTTGAATAAGAGTGAGGAATCAGGCTTCTCACTGGGTTTTTTAAATTTGCATTTTTAATATCTATACATGTGTTTTGGAATTGTTTCTTTCTTTTTTTCTGTTGGTGTCTCCATGTTATCACAATACTATACAGCCTATGTCTCCAGTGCATCTCCAGAGTTACAATGGCTGTCAAAATCATTTCCAAACATTCATGCAAGCTCTCACTGGTCCATGCACTATGCACAATTGCTATGGCATGAGGCTAGCAGAAATTAAAACAACATTTTGTGGAGACAAAGAAATGTTCAATCAGTGTCAGCACCAGACATCTCTGCTGCTGCTTTGCATTGAGAACCATTTACCCAATTGCATGTGACTACAGACTAGAAACACTCAAAATCAATGACTGCAAACCACTGGCACATCTGACTAGTGTTGGAAGAGATTTGGGTTGGCATTAAGTCATACTGCCAGATTTCAAAAGGCATGAGACTCTACTGCTGTTATTGACACATTCTCCTCTAAGGGGACAAGAGAGAGAACCACTTTGAACTATAAAAACCTCCATCTATTCGACTCCTCACTCAATAGTCCATGGAGATCTTACATTCGAAATTCTGCGGAGCAAGAACTCTCTTCTGCTGGTTGCTGCTGTATATAGCACTTAGAACAGCTAATTCTTACCCATCCATGGGATTCTTGGAAAATTACATTAACCAGAGAAAACAAGGAATAAATTGCTAATTTTTTTGCATCATCCAGACTCTGCATCATAAAATAGGTTTTGCCAATGTAAATCAAAGCCTTACCAACTTACACCAACAGTGTTAAGTATTTCTCTAGCTGAATCTCTGCAAAAACTCTCAATTGCTAAGATGTATTCAAGTGATTAGCAATTCTCTAAATGACATAATTTTCAAGTAGGCACTCTGCAGGACACATCACTCCTTTGAGGATGATCTCGAAGAAATAAACTCCAGCTACATGCTCTTCTCTGCATCAGCTGCTCTAGGTCAGCTGGCATTGAGTTACTCTCTCTTCCTGCAAGTGTAAACTGATGCAGTGAACCAAAGTCTGATCCTGTGACATGCCATAAGCGCTGCCCTAACCTTGATTTTCATTCTCCCTGAAGGCTTTCAGACTTTTAAACTGGGACATATAATCTTGATTGAATATGACATCCAGGGAAGACTCACCAACTTGTATTAAACTCAACAGCAAAATTCCCAATTTAAAAGCAGTTCTGATCTCAGTATCAAGTTCCCTGCATCTCAGAGGGCATCTGTTTTTTTCACTGCAACGACTGGTTCAGCTGAAGTATTCAAGCTAATATTGCTGCTCCATTAGCAGAGAAACCACAGCCCATTTTGTGAGAGTGGTGCAAGACCACTATATCTTTTGAGAAAACTAATGAGTCTAGACACTGACAAAGAAACATTGTGTAGATTCACTGCATTTAAAACCATAGTGTGTGCCAGGTGAAATAGAATAACAAAGACATTTAAGCACTGCTCCTTGCTAAACTTGGTTTGATGTCAGCTTGCAATCCTAAAGACACTATTGCAGAGTTAATAACAGATCACTAGGTATGTTTTAAAGGTAGTAGCTTGCTGAGGCATTCTGTGAAGCTTTGCATGTGCAGCCACATTGCACAAGATTTCCTGAAATGAATGTGCCACAGCTCAACACTCTATCTGGAGACAGTATACACTACCCAGATTCTTCAGATCCACCCTGCTCCAGCTGCATCGTTGTTTCTAACAAAACCAGATTTCAAGAAGCTTTTTGGAAAGGGATCACATTTGTTGAGAGTTGTCATCCCTTCTCTTCCTGCTCCAGATTTCACCATGTTTAACCTCAACAATTTACTGCATAGAACAGGTTCTCCAAGACACTTGTCCTTCGAGATCAAATCCTCCATCACACCTGGCAGAAACCATGAGCACTGCTGAGGCAGAAGCCATACTTCACAGCAGCACAGCTAGGAACACCATTATCAACACCTTGGGCAGCTGTCTTGGTGACAATACAGACTCAGAAGAATCTCACCTCTGCCACTAACTGCAGGTAAACTTTTCTTTAAAAAAAAAAACAAACAGCAGAATATAGGGCAAGAACCTCAGTTCCAACCTTCCTGTGATACCGGAAGTGTCCCCATTGTCCTCTATCATGCCCTTGCTCATTTCAATCCTACTCTTTCTTCCCCTGAAATCTGTTTTCCACAGCTCCTTCCCTGTTTCGATAAACAGAAGGAAAGCAAGATACATGTGCAGTGACTGCAGGCAGCTTCAAGCTAAGCACTGATCCCCACTGTGATAATCACAAGAATATAGGTGGACAATAGAACTTTACTCCATAACTACCATAAGAACTCTGACATCGAACCTTTGCTTGTTTCTCTCACTGTTGCTTTCATCCTTACCTTCTTGATGATCTCTGTTTTCATACATATTTCAGTAACAATTTATTATTGCTCAACAGTGTTCTCAGCAACTTTCTTGTAATGACTCCAACTCACTAGTAAAAGATTTGAAGGATATGATAGTGATTTCCTACCTTGATAAGCTCCTTGAACTTGGGGTCTTCTTTTGAGTTAGGATCAATCATAGTGCGTTCCTCGTTCTCTTCTGTCCAAGTAAAATGGGAAACTTTAGTGAGATCCACTTTAAGTGCACACTGCTAAAATACTGCAGCAATTCCTATTCATGAAGTAGCCTGTCAGCTGATCATCAAAAGACAGTGCCTAGTCATCAGCAAGGGACTATCTGATGATCAAAGTGTTAGGCATACTTAGAGACACACAGAAAGACAATGGAGCCCTTAACTTCCCTAAAAGAAGACTGCTTCCACTGACCACCTCCAGCTCAGGCTCTGGAGGATGCAGAATACCTCAGGAAAATCACTGTTCTCTATACTTTGTGGGGCAAGTTAATATCAACATGAAAAAAGTGCAGTAGACTACCTTTCTCCCTCTCACTGACACAGAAATGTTGGCAGCAAAATCAACTTAAGCTCAGTAAGGCAACCTTTGGAAGAACTACCTTCACAGCAGCACACAGGGACATGTGTACATGATACCACAGATAAGAACACTACCATTTAGGAAGCATCTAGAGCAAGTCCCATATTCTAAATTGTGGTGTTTGCTTTCAAGTAGCCTATCTCTCTGTGCCCTTCATTTTAGCTCTTTTAGCACCCAAGTAGTAGCTGTGATGTAGGTTAGATTTGCTCCTTTCAGTGGAGAGCAAACCTTGGCTACTATAGAACAGGAACATGAGGATGGGTGATAGTGTAACAGCTATGTAAGGAAATTCCTTTCAGCTAAAAAATTGTTTAAAACCCTATGGATGTATCCTCAGCTGCATCTTGACAGGCCATACAGAATCCTATTTGCCTACTGATTCCTCGATTCTTTCTAGCATGATAAGAAAGGAGGGGCTTTGGTGTGACTGTTGGTCAGGCCATTGCCACACTGCATAGAGGAACCAGTTAAAATCTGACAATGACCAACCTACAGTGACTCCTAGGGCAGTGCCAGACTTCACTGCCACTAGATGAGAAACACTACACTTGTATAGCCTAGACACAAGACAGACTGTACCATCTAACTGCTTATCTTGGACTTCACCTGGACATTTGGGTTCAGTGTTGTCCAGGCTCTCTGATCACTATGAAAAACCATTTGACCCTGCTACCTGAACATACTTGATGAATTTTCACAAACCTACAAAAAAGCTCTGAATTCTTTTGCTGCTCTTTTTAACTGTTTTCCTTTACTTCCTCATTACTGCATAGGATGAGTCAGGCAACCTAGGCAGAAGGAAATGACACCCACTACACACCCAAAATGCTGCTAACTGAAACTTTGAGTAAGATTTGACCCATAACTGTAAACACTTCCCCACAGAACTCTGCCTAAGGTTCACCAGTGCTCATGTCTTTGCATGCCAGGTGTCATCCTACATCTTCTAAACTCATACACACCTTTAGTGGTACCCAGAAGAAATCACTTGGGGACACTCCTGATCCATATGTACACACAGAGCAATCAACACTTCCCCCACAGCTCAGAAAAACAGTACTTTGTGTTTCCCACTGTTTTTGTAATTAGAAAATCTAAATGACTAATACTGATCCTTAATCTACTCTTTTATTATTTACTTCCATGACATCTTGCTTCAGCTAATTTTGTAGCTTAAGAGAGACATGCCCAGGAAAAATAAAAGTGTTTTGATTACATCAAGCTTTAAACACTTTTTGCTATTAAATTACACTGTTGTTCTTGTAAGGACTTGGGGCAAGGGGAGAAAAGGAATTGAAGTATTTACCTACTTTCTATATAGTACTGCTTGTTTTACAGACTTATATCCTAATCACATTTAATTCCTATTTTCAGCAGCCTAAATACTCACCATCTCTTCTTTCGGTATCAGGTTCTGGTTTGCTGTATTGTCACTTGCAAAGCCACAGCAATAACCCAATGAGGAACATGACAGAATCCCAGAATCATTTTGGTTGGAAAAAACCTTGAAAATCATAACTTTTGGCCCTTCTGATTTCTATCCTACATGTGACACGCAACAGTTCTCAATTCTCACATCAAATTCTCTCAGTTTCAACTGAGCACTCTATAATCAGCAGTAAAGCAATGGATATGGGGGTCACAGTGGCCATCTTCATTAATAAGTACTTAGTTGAGGTCTGCAGCACAAATACTTTACCTAATAGTGTGTCTTCTGGATGGATGTCCACAGTGCTTGGGTTCATTGGCGCATTGATAGCATTTTTACCTTCTTCTTGGAGGTCACTCACTGAATAGAGAGGGGAAAAAAACGAAAGAAAGACTGTAATAAGTGCAAAGACTGCAGATATATAGGGGGGTTGTTGAACAAGGTATGCATAAAATGAGAAAGCATCTAGTAGATCCATTTCAAAACAGGCCCACAGTTTATGGAATTAAGAACTGCAGCCACAATGGAAAATAAAATCAAAGTAACAGCTTTTTACAGCTTCTTATTAAAGTGGGCTAACAACTTGCTGGAAACAAACTCCGTGGTAAGAGCAACGTCAGAGTGCCTGTTGTTTACATGATGGTCCAGATCCAGGGCAGACAGCAAACTCTATAAACTCCTCTTCTGGTAGCATGAGCACCACCTTTTCCAGCAGCAGATCACCAGGAACTGCAACCTGCTACTGGTCTTACAGCAAGTCTCAGAGAATCACAGGGAGCCACACCACAGAAAGATGAAAATGTGTTTAATTCTAGCACTGCCAACAGCTAACAATAGAACACAAACCTGAAATCTGTCATTTCAAGCTCTTGCCTTAAACTCTCATTTGGGAAAGTGCCCTTCATCAATAAAATGGCTATTAAAATACTTCTTGAGATCATGCAACAGGAACTGAACATCTCTTTAGTATCTCCACAGAGCTTGTCAGTGGCATAAACACTAGCAACGCTATAATACTTTAACATTCTCCAAGGCACATCTCTCCCTAAACTCAGATAACGTTTATCTATTGTCAGCCAGGCTATGGAAATAAAAGCATCTGAAAGAGGAGATACAAAGACACTGCAACAGCCCCATCTATTCAGTGACAGTTCTGTGCTAGCATGGCCTAAGATGGCCTTTGGCAGCATGTGTGGCATTGCAGCCTCCTTTGGGAGCAGTCCAAGTACGATAGTCTTTTCAGGGAAAACCAAGGACTTCCAAATAAATAAGGTCTGCTGGACAAACTTTTCTGAGGCAAGAAAATGAGGAACAATTAATAAAGAGTCACAGTATCCCAACAAGCACTTCCTTGGAGAGCAGTCACTATTCCCCTTTCCCAGTGGAAAATCAATCCACAGACTAATCACTTGCACACAGTTTGCAAAGGTTACAGTCTACGAAATCCTGTATCAGGAGATGCATTTACCTTGCTTGACAGAAGGGGAAAACACAGAGATCCTACTGCTCCAAAGGAGGACAGGGAAGAATTACACAGTATAATGCCCATTCCTTCTCTCATGGATAGTTGAAAGCAGGTACTAAGAGCAAGTTATCACAATTTTTAACTGCTGCTCCAAAACACTAGATAATTCTTGCTCACAGCACGACACCGAACACAACTAAAAATCCTCAGTTACTAATTGCTAGCGTTATGTTCTGCAAGCAACAAACACCAGGCTCATATTTTGAGACTTTTATGGTTTATGAACCATGTTAGAGCAGCTGGTTAGAGCAAACATGGCACAAAGCCTGGGGAAAGGGGGGCTGCCAGCAGTAAGCATGGCTGGCTTGCTTTGTGTACTTTCTGCAAAGGGAGAGAACAGCATCCTCAACTGCAAACAGAGTACAAGGCTCCTACACTGCGATGCCAACAGGCATACAGCCACCAAAAGGGACAAGAAGAATCACGAGGAAACTGGAGTTTTAAAATTCTGCTAGGACTATAAAAGTTCACATTCAACTTAAATGAGACTCCTTTTGAATGTGCCAGCCTTGCTTCTAGATGTCACTTTCTTTTCACTCTTATATCATTGCTGTAATTTTGGAAACTCCAAACCTTAAATGAGGTCAAGGCGTTGTTGTTCCTAATGCTCTGCAAATGCAGAAGAGAGTTATCCAGTTCCTCTGGACAGGCAATATATAGCATTGCCTTCAGTTTATGCTATGTAAACAAAACCTTGCATACATTTAAAGCCAGAATACTTTTAATTGCATCACCAAATTAAGATGATGCATTTGCCCTTTTAGATGTATATATATTAAAATGATCTCCACTCTTTGTAACAAAAGCACCTGGGTTTAGAGCAATTTACTAAACTGAAAGAAAACATTAATATGAGTTTGTGCATTAAGACCCCAACCCTCACATCACGAAGAGCCACATAAAACCCTTACATTTGGCTTTAGATCCGGTGGGGTCGGGTCAAATCCCACTGCACCAGAACAGGGTGTTCTATAGCCACCAGCAAAGCATGGCTGCGCCAGCAGAAAGCTTCAAAAAGGCTGCCGCCCAAGGAAAGCCCTGCTTACAGGCAGCCCATACACAAGCTCCTAGGCAGACAGCTTAGGAAGAGATTCTTGCTACAAACATAATGTTTCATACCTCCTTTCTTGCGCCTCTTACACAGGAGCCCTGCCATCCCAGCCCCAGCAGCCCGAACGGGTCGCAGATGAACTGCATGGGCCGCCTGAATGACGAAGGGGCAGCGGTAACTGGATAAGGGGCTGCCACCTCGGGACTGCCAAACCTATGTTAATTCAGGCATGGTGACTCAGGAGGAGGTACTAAGATAGCCTCCCAGCTGCTAGGTGGAGGGGGAGGGAAGACACAGCACTTGGCTATGGACTCCCAGGCAGTAATCCCTCCCTATCCTTGCCACTTCTGCAGAAAGCCAAGTGCCTCCTTTGTCCTGCTGCTGGCCACCTAAGAGCAGCCACCACAAAGATGTTGTTTTCTCTGCAAGGAGCTTCCTGAGAAAGTCATCTCCACCCTCTGACCAAAGCAAGGTTGGGTTCCCCAGTTCGACAGCATGCCCCAGGAACACACAGGTTCGCACAGCAGCAGCCAGCGTGCAGAGAAGCAATTGCCCTCAGGAACATAAATTTGCCAGGGTATTTCCAACTCCTGCTGCACTCCAGCCCCTTGTGTGTTGTATTTGAACAAATACTGAGACTTTTTCCCTGTTTGCTAACCCCCAGTAGTTACTTATCACTACTGAGCAAACGGAATCAGGAAAAGGAAACCGAGCCACAATGCTGAGTAAAAAGCAAAAAACACCCAAAAGCAAACACAAAAACAGAGAACCCACAAAGGAGCAAGGGGAGGCAGTCAAAATAGTCAGGCAGAGCACCATTTCTGAGAACCTGAGAGGTGTCCTAATGCAGATTTACAACAAAGAACAGCTTTTAGACCATGCTTTCCCAGCCCTGAAAGTATTAATGGCTATTGATTGATTGTCAAACACCAGCCTTCTCCACTTTGTATTGGCAACAGCAGCTGTGCTGTAAGATTTATAACAGAGCCAGCCACACAAGATGGTGTTTTACTGGTAAAGCAGAGCTTGCACAACAGGTTATCACTCATAGCAGGTCCCACACGAGATAGTACTGCTCCTTGCCTGCTCTGCACCTGCCCATTCACAGAATCTCCCCTTCTCTTCCCCTTCCCTTATCCATAGGAAACATCTTCCCCTGTTGTGTTGGCATAGGTCTCTGCTCTCTAAATAAGATCTTTTTCCAAAACCTGATCATTTAACTTCACAGATTGATCACAGGAAACCTGCAGTAGGGGAAGATAGGATGGGGCAGAAAACTGAGTACAGTTGGAGTAGTATCATTTGAGTACAGGCTGGAGTAGTATCACTTAGTCCAGGCTGATCTCCATCAGAAGCTTTCCTGTATCTCTTGCTCCAGGCTGTTTTGCTTTGCTCCTGATGGCACTCCATGCCACGCTAGGGCAGAGGTCTCCCTCAGATGCACCAGCAGAATTCATATGAGCAGCATCAACAACTAGGGAATGCTCTCCTGCCTACAAAATGTTTGTCCCCCTCTTTCCCTAAGATGCAGATTGTGCTAAATGGTGACAGCCTGAATGTAAAACTTGATGATGGCCTAAATGATTCAGATGTGAGTTTACACAGGACAAGTGAGGTGTCACTAAAGGCACAGAAAGATGATGCCTTGGAAAGGTATCTGGCCTAATTAGCTATCATTTCTGATAGGTATCTGCTACAGCCTCTCTCCCTTCTAGCTGAAGATCTACTGTCTGAGCAGATCCCGAACTAATAGACAGCATTAGTGATAGAATCACATGTTAGGGGTTGCAAGGGACCTCAAAAAATACCTACTCCAACCCCCCTCTGCCAAAGCAGGATCATCTAAATTAGGTCATACTGAAATACAACCAGGAAGGTTTTGAATGTGTCCAGAGAAGGAGACTCCACAATCTCTCTGGACAGCCTGTTCCATCTGTCACTCTCATAGTGAAAGTTTTCCTTTATATTTACAGGGAACCTCCTAAGCTCCAGCTTGCACCCCTTGCTCCTTGTCCTCTGAACCACATCAGCCAGCAGCAGCAAATTCTAACTGTACCAAAGTATGGGCAAGTGGCCAACATATTATTCAGCCAAAACTTGAGTATTTCTCTCAACCAGAAATTTAAACTCATGAGAAAAAGTGAATTCTCTAACAATTCCCAGGAAAGCAGCTCTCTGATGTTTTAATATCAGCAGCCAACGTGATTCAGTCACGCTGTGAGCTGTGCTGGCCTTTCAAACACACTAATATAAGGAAGGGACCATGTACACACACGCTGTACATCACTACATCTGCAAGCCAGGGAGTCTGTCTTGCTGCATGGGAGCAAGCTGCACAGAATAGAAGCAATTAGCTGCAGAAAGTTGGAAGTGCTGCCAGCACTGTCAAGTATTTCTCACAAGTCAGGAAACGGCTTTTAAAGTCATCAGGAGCACTATAAAAAGAAGAGATGCCCCCGCTTTTCCCCCTTCAGAAGAAAGAGCAAGCTGGTGTCAGCAGTTTGATCCTTTCTACCTTCACTCTTAACAATTTCAGTGTAACTTTCAAGCATGTCAACAACAGCACAATTCACCTCTGAAGTCTTTACTATTCCCCATCTTATTAAAAAGGGGAGTGCAAGCCTCTGCCTCTTACAAAAACAGATGGCAAATGCTACTTAATTTTAGCTCTAGTTGTTTCTGACTGCAAGGCTGAATGCCACACCGCAGAGAACTGCAGCTGTTGTGACACTAATCATGGGTTTCTGGGTACGGTGCATTCTTTTGCATCCAGCAAGTGCCAAGCTGGCTACTCAGCATCACCCAAGCACAACTTCTACATGATGTACTTTATCTCATGATTAAAACCTAACTTTGGAAGCAATTAGATTGCTCTGTTACCCTTGGTTCCATTACAGATTACTTGCTTAAGTATCTTTGTCATCATCTTTAGTCAGAGCAGCACAGAGACGGGAAATGTGTGATGACCACGTAACTTCAACTGCACAGGAAGTTCTCTTCCTGCTTGCAATGTCTTACTGCTTCCCAAGTTTCCTTGCTCTTCCCAAAGACAAAACCATGACTAGCTGCACTTTATCAGACAGTGACTCAACTGCCTGCAGTTCCTATCCCAAGAGTTCAGATAATCACTGGGGGGTGGGGAACCATAGAAAGTCCATATTCTTTGGGCCCAGAGAGTGGTGGTNGTGCCCAGGCAGCCAAGAGGGCCAACGGCATCCTGGCTTGGATTAAAAATGCTGTGTCCAGCAGGAGTAAGGAGGTGATTGTCCCCTTGGGCTCGGCTTTGGTGAGGTCACACCTCAAGTATTGTGTTCAGTTCTGGGTACCACAATACAAGAGAGATGTGGAGGTGCTGGAGCAGATCCAGAAGAGGGCAACAAAGCTGGTGAAGGGCCTGAAGAATAAATCTGATGAGAAGCAACTGAGGGAGCTGGGGGTGGTTAGTTTGAAAAAGAGGAGGCTGAGGGAAGACCTCATTGTTGTCTACAACTACCTGAAGGGACATTGTGGAGAGGCTGCTGCTGGTCTCTTCTCACAGGTAACTGGAGACAGAACAAAGGGGAATGGCCTCAAGCTGACACTGGGTAGGTTTAGAGTGACCATTAGGAAAAAGTTTTCATGAAGAGAGTGGTCAAGCACTGGAATGAGCTGCCTAGAGAGGTGCTTCAGTCACCAACCCTGGATGTGTTTAAGACTCAGGTGGATGTGGTGCTTAGGGATATAGTTTAAAGTGAATCTTGTAGAGTAGGGTTATAGGTTTGACTTGGTGATCCCGAGGGTCTTTTCCAACCTGGATGTTTCTGCGATTCTGTAATATCTCTACCTTATTCAGACCAGTGACACAACCTGCATTCACTCACACCTCAGGTAAGACGTGGCCAGGACAAATCCCCCTGATGAAGCAGCGAGGGGGTTTGCATAAAAGATCAAATGTCTGCTGAAGCTCCCACTTTCCATAGGAGGTGTCTAACCAGAAGGCAGCAAGTCCCTGGTGGGAAAGACCCTGCAGCTTCTATCTCCTAACCTGCTTCTCTGCATATAGGCAGACCAACACATCTGGCCACACACGTGCAGAATTTTCACCTGACCCCTACAACTCTTTCACAAAAAATTGTCTTCAAAACTCTAAGTCTTCTAGGAGCACTTTAAAAAACAATAACATTTGCCAAAACTGGCATTTTCCAAGAAGAATTGTGGTATTGAAAGACTTCAAAATCAGCCCCAAACTTAACACGTGCTGATACAGTGCGACTGTCTCTTTCCTGGAAACAAACCACAGACACAACTCATCAGCCTGCTACTGCATTAATAATTGCTTAATATTTACTAAAGCCTCTGAGATTTTTTGATAGAGACTGCAGGAGAAAGACAAAGACTCCAATAATTATAAAAGAGAATTAATAATCCCAGGCAGATCAAACACTTGATCAAATTCACATAAAGGCATCTTATCAACAGACTGCATTTAAAGCAGAACTGTGATGAGAAAGGAAATTATTTGTGCATCTCAGCAGGCAGACAAGGCACTCAGAGCAGACATGGACCACACAACAGCCAGCAAAGCAAGACCAACTACCCATGCTGTTACACTGCTGAATACTGAACAGAACAGATAGATCCCTGCTCTGGTATTAATCTGCCAATGATAGCAACCAGCACAGCAGGAGCTGACCTACAGCTGCCTGGGCATAAACAGCCAGTGATAAAAGCCAAGATGAGCCCACAGTACCGATACACAGCCATATCAGCAGTAGGCTGGCCAGACAGTCAAGAGGACTTTAAACTGAAGGACACAGGGGGTGAGGTCCAAAGCGGCAATGCAGGAAAAAGCCAAGCTACCACCTTAAATATCACAGGTAATAACTGCAGCTTGTGAGGAGCCAGAAACAACTAGGTAAAGTTAGCTTCCCCTCTCTGCACACAAGTTCTACTTGAACATAGGGAAATGTACTTTCTTCACCTCTCCCAGTTACAATTCCATCACAAAATACAAAAGGTTGTTTCGTTCCCTGAAGCAAGAGTGGAGAATTGTGTTCTCCCAAGTACACCACATCCACCAGGACATCTTTCACCTGAAAAATAGATGTAGTGCCCTATCTGCCTGATTAGAACAGAAAGAAAAGAAGTCTGATAAGAAAAGACAGAAGGAGACTTCTGGCCTGTATCTGCTCTCAGTAGAAATCTTGCAAGCAAAAAAACTGGGGAAGGACTTTTCAGGATATCAGGGAGTGACAGGAGTGGGGGGAATGGAGCAAAGCTGGAGATGAGTAGGTTAAGGCTGGACATGAGAAGGAAGTTTTTCACCGTGAGAGTGGTGAGAGCCTGGAATGGGTTGCCCAGGGAGGTGGTTGAGGCCCCATCCCTGGAGGTGTTTAAGGCCAGGCTGAATGGGGCTCTGGCCAGCCTGATCTAGGGCAGGGTGTCCCTGCCCATGGCAAGGGGGGTGGAACTAGATGATCCTTGTGGTCCCTTCCAACCCTGACTGATTCTATGATTTTACATTTGTTGCTATCAATTTTCCATGAAATCCTGGATTCTACTATATAGTGCCTACTACTCTCCAAGGCTTCTGTGTGCTCTTGCAACCAAAGATGATGGGCACACGCATGTTCACAATCTAGGAACTCGGTCTGAGATCCCAACTGAAGAAGATTGATTTATGCAAGGCACCAAACACCAACACAACTCCTTTAACCAAAACCAACTCCAGAAACCAGAATCACCTCACTCCTTAAGGTACCCATGTTTGATGCGTACAACCAAAGCAAATCATCAAGGGAGAGACAGCAGAAGCTATCAGAGGCAGAGCTAATAGCATTACCCTGAAATAGAGATGCCTAGTTCATTCACACAATTCTTGTCTTCTGCACCATGAAGAAATCTGAGAGAAATAAATACTTCAGTTTATTGCCTCCTACAAGCTCTGCCTCTGATCTCACATAACAAATCTTACTGTGCAAACTTTGCCAAGCAGAACACTTTGCATCAAAAAAGTCACTACCAAAGCCTGTGGTAACATATTTTACCACTGAACTGGTTTCCATTCCTCCCCCAACTTATCTCCACCTCCTTCTCATGGTCTGACACTTCATTTGTACGTATTTTAATGGAGCCCCCTTAGTTAACTGCCCAAGCAGTTTTACCTGCCTCACAGCTTACTGCTTTCCCATATCCTTTCCCCTGTCCACTTTCCAAAGGCATGAAAAGGTTAACAACCACCACCAAAAGCAATCTGCTGTGCAAATATGAAAACATTTGATGTTGCCTGGTCCTCTGAACTTGTCAAGAGAAGTATAAAGCAACAAACTCACTTCTGAAGGCAGCGATGGCAGGTGAGCACAAAATACAGCACAAAGGCACAGTCTTCTCCAGGCAGAGCTCCAGAATTCAACAAACTTCACTCAAATGCAAATGAAGCTACAGCGATGACTTGCAAGTCAAAAAAAGCAACATTTTGCTTGTGTAACATGATTCTACAGGAAGAATAAGCTGAGATAAATGGTTCTGCAAACCACAAGAAGTGCACATGCCTAATTGCTGGAGCTGCCCAAATGTCACCCAGAAAGACAAGGAAAACCCTGAAAAACAAACTCTATCTGCAACACACACTGAGGGCTTGCTATTTTCAATTAATTTCCTAGTTTCCAGTTCGACAGAGCACAGGACCAGTGGAGGAATAGGCAGCACTCCAGTCTAGAAGCTTTAACCTAAACAACACACAGTTTTCAGAGTATCATATACTGAGGTTGCTCATGCCCAGCTCTACCCTTCTTGTGTCCTGCCTGCATCCAAGGTAGCAGAGCAGTGTACTGAAAGGTCTCCTTGTTCAAGTAGATGCTGCAAAACATAAAGATGTTTTCTCAGTGGTTTCCAGAGAAGTCACATGTGAAAAATTATTTCAGTTGTTGCTTTGAGCACCAAGGGAGCATCCAAGAGAAGCACTTCAGTGATAAGTGCTACAGACTTTACAGTAAAAGAAAGGCTAGAACTCAGAGGCCAAGGTCAGGCAAAAGCGGGGATACAGTGAAGATAGCAGCTGCCATAAAAGCATTCAGATATTTAACCCTGACATGCTTAAGTAAGAAACAGACACCACCATGTCTCAATAGAGCTGATGAAGATCACTCAGAAAGAGTGGAGCCCAGGCATCCGATTGCCATACCAGTGCAGTCTCACAAACACAGCCCTCAAGGGATAACAGAATACAATTACAAAACAACAGCCAACCCAGGAATCAAATCAAAACAATTCCAAAGGATAAGAAAACGTCACATCTCACAAGGTGTATCAAAACCCCTGCAACTGTTATTATTTGTTTACTTAGCACACCAAAGTTTTACATGATTTGCAGTTCAAACTTTCTGTGGTCTCTTTAAAAGCCTTTGCACTGGTAATACCAGTCTCACTGACTCACCCTCACCTAAAGAAGGAGCCAGAGCAGCAGCCCAGTAGAATCCCATCTCTCCTCCTCAGTAAAAGATCAGATGAGCAAGAAAAAACAACCAACCAAATAAACAACCAAACAAAAAAAAACAAAACTGAAAATATTTTGAAGTCTTACCAGTACCTTGGTGCAAAACCAATAGAATTAGCTTGATGAGAAGCACAGTTCCACTGCACACCCTTGCATTCACATCCTTAATTCACAGATATCATGCTGAGAAATGTTCCTGCTCTAGCCTTTGAAGGGTCTAAGCTGCCAAGGAGCCCTATAAGATTATTGGATAATTCAGGCTGGAAGGCTCCTCAGGAGGTCTCTACCTGAACCTCCTCCTCAAAATAGGGTCAGCTCCAGGATCAGACCAGGTTGCTTAGGGCTTTCTTCCTTCACGTCTTCAGACCTTCAAGAACAGAGGCTGCTCAGACTCTGTTTGCATCCTGTCCCACTGCATCAATAGTGCCCAGCATGGAACAGTGTACCCCTTTATGCAGATAGAACTGTATTCACTTCAGCTTGTACCTGCTGTCTTCGTACTCTGCTATGCACAACAGTGAAGAACCTGGCTCCCCCTTTTGAGTAATCTCCTGCTGTTATTTTAGGATGTTCCTGATGCAGTCTTTTCCACAGGCTGAAGAAGTTCAGCTCCCTCAGCCCTTGGCGCAGAGATGTGGCCTGCTGCTGACAGTGCTCCAGTTCAGCCTATCCTTTCCTCTAGTAAGGAACTGGACTCAAGTGTATCAGATGGGATCTAAGAAGTGATGAGTAGACTTTGCTCACTCTACTGGCTGTGCTTCTGTTAATACAGTCCTGGGTATAGTTTGTTTTCTTCACAGCAATGCCACACTCACGGCCCATGGTCACCTCACTTCCCACCAAGGGGCCCCTGGGGCCTTTCCAGCAGTGCTGCCCAGCCCCATCGCAAGAGGCTCTTCTTTCTCAAGGACCTTTTACTTGTTTACACTGGATTTCAGAAGGTTCCTATCAGCTCATTTCTCCCACTTCATGTACACCTCTCTGAGCAACAGCCCTGCCCTCAAGTCTATCAGCTGGTCAGCCAGGTTAGTGGCATCTGCAGGCTGCATGACCATGCACTTCATCACCTCTTCCAGGTCACTGAGAAGATGTTAAAAGTTAAATTGCTCACTAAAAACTACAATTTACTTTACCATTTTGTCCACAGAAAAGAAAATCCCTATGTGCTCCCCATCAGTTAAAGAGCTGATGCAGAAAGGCTTTTTATTAGGTGCTAAACTAGCCTGGCAAATGTTGGTACCTGCAATCTGGTTTTTAACATACTAAAGAAGGGATTGGATATATACAGTTGAAAAGACAGTACAAAGCAACCACCTTAGAGTCATAGCTCTTTAGCCTTCTTATTCCTCTTACTACCAATGTCAGCAGAGCAGCAGATGAAACAGTTTATTTTTTTAAGCTAAATGATATGAAGCTAAATTGATTTAGACTATAGCCCCTCACTGTGTTATGCAGCTACAACTGCAATGCTTAAGTAAAAGTTAGTATTCTTAATTAAGCCCATTGTAAGTGGTCAAGAGGGAAAATATTAGCCTGAATCTGTGTGAGCAGAGGAAAAATTCACAAGCACCCAATTATCCGGGAACATCGTGGAAACAAATACAAACCTTTCTCATTCAGCCATACAGCAAAGGGTAGATATTAAGGCCTGACCCTCTTCCCTTCCCATTACCATCTGTCCCTCTCCCTGATGTGTGACTCTCAACAAACCCAGCTCCACAGAATCAGAAAAATGTTGCTGGGAAGGACCTGCCAAGTTCCAACTTGAAGCCAAACTATTGCCACATAACTGAGGTCAGTCTCAACTATCTCTCCCCTTTGGTAAGCAAAAGAACCTTACCATGTTGCATGGCAGACAGCATCAAATCTACTATGCATGCAGCAGGTCTGGTTTACTCCTGGCACATCAGGATCATTCAGAGCATCCAATTAAAATTCAGTTTCCCAACAATAGGGCACCATTATACATGCTTATTTAATTAGGAAGCCAAGATCCCTGTCAGACCAAATTCAGTACAGATCCAAGATATAGGAATAGCATTCTTGCAGCCTGTTTAATTTTCCAATGGAACCAATTTTCTGGAACAATACTGGGAGCCACAGGGAAGAAGGCAGCGTGCTCTTGCAGCCCAGAAAGCCAACCAGATCCGGGACTACATCAAGAGAAGTGTGGCCAACAGGGTGAGGGAAGTGGTCCCCCCCTCTACTCTGCACTGGTGGGATCCCACCTGGAGTACTGCGTCCAGTTCTGGAAGCCCCTGTTACAAAAGAGATATAGATGTGCTGGAACAAGTCCAGAGAAGGCCCAGGAGGATGATCAGAGGGCTGGAGCACCTCTCCTGTGAGGAGAGACTGAGGGAGTTGGGGCTGTTCAGTCTGGAGAGGAGAAAGGTCCAAGGTGACCTTACTGTGGCTTTTCAGTATCTTAAGGGAGCCTACAAGAAAGCTGGGGAGGGACTTTTTAGGCTGTCAGGCAGTGACAGGACTGGGGGGAATAGAACAAAGCTAGAAATGGGTAGATTCAGACTGGATGTTAGGAAGTTCTTCACCATGAGGGTGGTAAGACCCTGGAACAGCTTGCCCAGGGAGGTGGTGGAAGCCTCATCCCTTGAGGTGTTTAAGGCCAGGCTGGATGAGACTCTAGACAGCCTGATCTAGTGGTCCCTTCCAAGTCTGACTGATTCTATGATCCTACGATAATCCTGAGGGCAAATTTTACAGCTCTAATCCTAAGCAGACCTAAGCTTGGATGCCCTTCTACTTCCTCCTATTCTACCAATTCTGAAGAAAATGTTCTCAGTTTTGCAAAGCCTCTAAATCCATCTGCTGGACTAGGCAAGTCAGAGAGCAAACACCACTATTCTATTTTAAAATGACAGAAGGGTCTGCATCTGTTTAATAACACACACATATACATCTGCCAAGCAGGCCCAGTGGAAAGACACTTTCTGAGGATTACACATTCTTCTATTTAAACACAGTAAAAAGACACCATGCTTTTATCAGAAATAGCTCTCCTCCACATCCAGCTCTTACAGCCTCTTTCCTTACTCCAGACAAATTGTGCATGCAGCCATTTCAGCTAATTCAAAATCAGCAATAAGTCCATACTGCAGCTATAATGGAAAATACACTATTCCTTTTTTAAGGGAATTTCATTATAGTTCAACCATGCACTGAAAGAAGTACTAAAGAAGAAACTGGAATTCCAGAAACCAGAACAGCTTGTGTGTTTTATAACCAAAATGCAGCACACATTGAAAAGAGAGGGTTTTTTTTAAAGAGCTTAGATCTGACCACCAAAAGAGTCTTGAGGATTACAAAGAATTCTGTTTAAGCTTGGGAAATAATCACTGAGGGGCAAAACTGAATTCCTAAAGATGCTGCTGCAAAGTAAAAATCAGAATCCCATCCAACAGTCTCCTCTCTCAGCCTAAGGGCTCTGGAGAGGGGTCTGCAGTGGGTGCATGGAAACAAATCATGTGTACAGTATTTATAACTAGAATCTTCACTGTGCAGATAGCTGTTCCTCCACGAGAAGGAAACAGTGATTTAAGCAGCCACTGCTCTCAACCAGTACATGCTGCCAGGTGTGCATTTTATCTCCACATCTGTTTCTCAGAGCAAGACTTAATCGGATTCAAATTACAAAACCCTAGAACTATGTGTGTCTGCCATAATATTTTTGCAGCTAAACCAGACATACACCACAGAAGTTAAGAACTTTGGCTTGCAGCTTTCTACTTAGTCAATAGAAGAGTACAAAATAGGAAATCTACACCTGAGCAGAATACACTTCACCCTGGAGAGATCAATCACTTGGCCACGACCAACTAGTTAAGCAACACAGAGGTTCCTGTTCCTGCTTCCCCTCCATGTTCAGCTCAGCCCCAAAGATATATGGGAATCGCTGCCACCCACACAAGAACTGTTGGGTTAGATCACTTGCACACAGCCACTCTTGTGATGGTGGGGATGGCATGCACCACCACTGAGCAGCCTGTCCTGCAACAGAGGTCACAGCATCCAGTGCTGCTCCTTCTGATGGCAGCCTGGAAGAGCTCCCTGAAAAGCATTTCTCACCCTCCCACCTGCCTCCCTTCCACTTCCTTCTCACCTCCTCACCACAACACATACCACACTTCTCTCCACCCCTCAGCCCAGGGGGAGAAGTGCCCATGACAACAACCAGAGGCAGATACACCACAGCCACCAGGATGGGACATAAAGCAAGGACCAGTGCATGCAGACCCTAGGAAAAACCTGCTGTAGACCCATATGCTTTGTAACTTAACTCTGACAACTTCATCTGCTGATTTTGCTGTGCCCTGAGGAAAAACCCTGAGCTTCATCGGTTGTAACTCACATACAGAACACATTTCACAGAGCAGGCAGGAAACATACAAGGTCTGAAAAGAAGCTATGGGATCACCTAGCTTACAAATAGTATCCTGCTATGGGCCCTGTCAGCACCCCAAGAGCTTCCTGAGGTATTCAAAGCTCCCTCCCAAACAGGTGTGATAGATTTATTATTCACACTATAGATAGAGCACATCTTGAACACCCAACATGCCACAGACAGAGCCATGCCACAGTAACATCAGGCAAGCATGGATTTTTGCAGATTTCCACATACTCTAACATAAAGGGCAGGGTGGGAAGTAAAAATCAAGTGGTCACACAATCACTAGAACTAACACACCCCACTTTTGTAAGGATGGGTGTCATGGCTGGCTGTAAGATTAAGAATACACATCTTCATGTAGTGCTCTACTCACAGACAGGTCCTTTCTCCAGCTGTGTCCCTCCCATATAAGCTCTCTAGGGGGGTGGGCTCCTCTTCAAGTTTTCCTGCTGCAGGACTTCACTAAGGTTTTTCTATAGTCACTGATGACCAATTTTTTACATAATCCAAGGTCATATAATAATCCTCTAAGATCAGCAGTTGCCTCTCAAGGACATTTTTAACCAAACTATGGGTTAAAAATATTCCTGGGAAGGAAGAGGAAGGGAGGAGCCAAACAGACAGTGGGATCACCCACCCTGTATTTCCATAGGAAACCAGGGTAAAAACGTCTTCCCCACATGAACAGTGGCTACTGCTTCTTTTAAGCCACAGCTGCCTAATACATCAATTCAGCCATAACAATTCTGAAACACTAATATAACGTGCAACAGCATGAAACGCAGGTTTGGGACAGGAACTCAAAGGCTTCTTCAAAGAGTTTACCCAACCTATAGAATTGGACTTAAACTGCTGACGAATTTAACCTGAGGTCTTAAGCCTACCTCACATTTCAGCACTAACAAAGCACTATGTAACACCATGCTGCTAAACAGCAGCAGCAAAGTTATTTACATGCCACAATAAATACTTTGAATGCTGCCACAATGACTATCACCAGTGTACCTAGGAACCTTATCTAACCTCCTGTAAAAAAGCAGGGGTATGAGCTTACAGTGTCTGCCTTGATAAGCCTAACGAACCTTCCTCTCCCAATATAGCCTCTCTAAGAATAGACTGCAGTTTGTTATGAAGTAATTAGCCCCCAAAATAATTTATATTTAGTTGCTTATGGGCTGGCAGCCACACCTTGCAGTTCTTTACTACGTGTTTGCCATTCATGATTTAAAAAACAAATCAGCTTGGGTAACAAATGAAAACTCTTTCAGCTGGGTGATAGGTTGGACTGGATGATCTTGGATCATCCTGGTTGATTCTATGATCTTTAGAAGGATCTTTGAGCTGTATGGCTCAGAAGCTGTGCACAAAGACAAAAAAAAAAAAAGATAAATATAATTGGATTATAGCTCTTGCAATGACTGGGTTAAAAGTCATTAGATGAATACAGCCCAGATGGTGACAGCAAGCCCACATTTATGAGACAAAAGACAGGCTGTGAAAACAAGAAGTATGTATAAAGAACTTGATGCCTTGTTTGCTATCAGAATATGCAAGAATGACTTTTGGTTGTGGCAAACCAGCAGCCAATACTTACATTTGCTGCTGTGAACTAGTTGGAGGAGAAGGCAGCATTTACTCTGGGAAGATCACTCTGACCTCTGCTGGGCCCCTCAGAGAAACCCAGCAGAAATCACCTCAAGGGAGGAAGGGAATGCCCCATGGGCAGAACCATTCCTTAAGCACACAGGAAAAGTTGATGGCATGGCCTTTAGATGTTTTTATCAACTCATTTAAGGAACTGCACTCGGAGGAACTTCCAATTTTTCTCCTTCTTCACACTCCTATACAAAGATTTAGTTTATATCCCTGAAATTTGCTGCCGCAGCTGCCCAAATCCTACTACGAGTCATGGACTAGCCTATCTCCCCACCTCCTCATCCCTGCTTAGCCCTTCACCTCCTCGAGTTTCAGAAGCATGCTCTGGACAGCCTGAATTTGAGAGCCAACCCTCAAGGAAAGTGCAAAACATAAAAGGGCAATAAGCACTTTCTCCTTACAACAAAGGGCCAAAGCCACCTGCAGCACCACAGCATGTCACATCCAAGGGGTGGCTCCATGAGCCTGCAGATAGTCTTTCCTCTCGTCACACTTCCAAACTGGAAGCAATACTCAAAATGGTGTGCCACATGCTTCGATTTCCTCCCCATCGCACTGACAGAAGCACGATCATTGTGCTTTGCGTGACCACAGTGATGGTTCCCCACTAAGTACCGAGGGTAGTAACCAAAACAGGCCCTTCAGTTGCTAAGAGGAGCTGTGACCACTAGAACAAACAAAATAATGGGCAAACTCAGCAAAATGAGTGAGCGGCCCCTGATGAGAGTGGTTACCTCAAAAACATCACCAAAGTCTCTCATTTAAGAGAGACACTGCCAAGTAAATGTAAGCCTAGAGGCCAACTTTGAATGAACTACACTCTTTCAGTCTGCCCCACCATCTCCCTTCAGAAGCAAATGAGATCACCAGGAAGACACAACCACTTCTGCTGTCCCTCAGTGGAACCACAGTGGAGAAGCTTCATTAAAAATAAACGAAAGACTAATAAGCCACGCCAAAACACCTGCTCACTCAAGAGCCAGAGGAAAAGAGGCTGAAGTGTTAGTCATGTTCCTGCCACATCCATCAGGCACTAGAACAAAACCAACACCAGTTTTAATCAGCCAGGAAGTCAAAATTGCTTCAAACTTTAAGGCAAAGACAATCAGACTTCCTGCTAGCAAGAGAGCAGCAGTCTGGGGGTAATGCGGGGGAAGTTTCTCCACAGAAGCCAGTATTTGGTGAGTCGGGGAAGCAGAGGAAGGCAGAGTACACCATCCTCAGACGAGACAATGTTCAGTAGAACAGTACACTTCGTGTACACAGAGCTGGACCTTCTTTATCAAATCTAGCAGCAAAACGCTGTCTTCCTATCTACAAAAGACAAAAAAAGTCCTGTTGCTTCGAAGCAAACAGTGCTATCTCCACATGGCCTCCGGCGTGAGCGGACTGCCTCACATGCATACCCGTGTGAGAAGGCCGCTCAGGGATGGAACCAGGAATGGGTGCATGGTGACGGCTGAGCCACCCTGCTATGTGTGCCAGTCCACTGGGCTTGGGGTGAAAAAGCTTTTCCAGGCACCCCACACTAGAGAGAGGCTGAAACCTCCCTGCCTGGCTGGCACTGGTGGTGACAACCCCGAAGAACAGTGTTTGGTGTATCCTGATGGAAGTGTACCCACTTGCACATAAACTTACCCGCTGAAGTTTATCTTGCGGGCAAGGGCTAGGTGCTTTTGCTGAATGTGTCTGGCCATAAGAAACACTCTGAGCAGAATATCCATGTTAACACAAAGCCTATGGACGAAGTGGGCCTGAAGTCTCTCGTGGCTCCCTCTACTCTTAAGCTTTTAAAAATGATGCTCACAGTCTCCTTGGTCAGTAGAACTTTGTTTGACAACAGAGTGCGTTCTGGGGTTCCCTTCCCAGCTGTGGGCAGGCGGACGTCGGAAAAGGCGAGCTGGGAAAGCAGCATTTTAAGTGGCCAAGCCCGCAGCCGGCCCTAAGGAGACCTTAGCTCAATGAATGGCCGCTCCCCACCTGCCCCCAGGAACAGCTGCCTCCCAGCAGCCTTTCTACCAGCCGACTGCCTAGAGTCCTGAAGATTCCTCTTCCACCGCGCTGCTGCCCCTCGGCCGGGCTGGGACGAGCAAGGTCCCGTTCCCCGCCGGCCGGGCCCGCTGCCCTTCCTGCGGCCCCCTCCCCAGGCGGCACGGGGGCTGGAGAACAAAAGGCGGGGGGTCTGCTCCCGCAGCCTGCCCCCACCGCAGGCTTCCCGCGGGACGGGACGAGACGTGGAAACTGCTGCCAGTCACGGAGGCTGGGTGCACTTTCCTTCCTCCGCTCCGCGCAGGCGAACTCACCCTCCTTGGCTTTCTTCTTCCTCGCCAGCGTCCCGCCTAGCTTGCCTAGGAACGACTCGTCTTTCTTCATCCTGTGGGGCCGTAGCGTCGGGGATCGGACAGGCGCGGCAGACATCGGCTTTGTCAGAGGATGCCCTGCGGATGAAGCGGCCGGCGGAACCGAACAAAGCCCGGCAGCTGCCGATCTCCCGGGCCGGCCGAGGACCGAGGCTAGGAAGCCGGCAGGGAGCAGGAGGCAGGGGAGTGGGCAAGCTGGGGCCGCACGGAGGGCAGGGGACGGGATGGGAGCCACTGCCGGCGGCCACAGCGCCCTGCCACGGCCTGGAAGTCCGCAGGAGGCGGGGGCGGGCCGCCGCACAGAGCCGGCCCCGCGCCCGCCGCCTGAGGGGCCGCGGGGCGGTGGCCGCTGGGAGCCCAAACCGCGGGCACCTAAGCCGGCTTCGAGCGAACGCTTAAGTGTCGCCTGTAGAGAGCCAGTTGTGCTTACGTGACCGAGAAAGGAGCCGGTTCGCAGACGGGTGTGTGGGGGGACAGCCTGGCAGGGCTCTGCGCCCCCATGCACCACAAGATGAGTGGGGCAAAAGTGGGTTAAAAATTGAGGAAAAGCAAAGCCTCACATCCCGGCATAGCCAGACCAGAGGGCAAACGTGAGGGCAGACTTAACGCGTGCCGTTTGACAGGGCTCTGCTTTTCAGGTTTTTGCTGACCACATTCAGAGTTGCCTTCCAGTTATGCAGCCAAGCTCCTCTGGATGAGTGGGCAGAGGCCAATGGGATGAGATTTAACAAGGCCAAGTGTAGGGTTCTACGCTTCCAAGCATCACTACAGGCTGGGGACAGAGTGGCTGGAGAGCAGCCAGGCAGAGAGGGACCTGGGGGTACTGGTAGATAGTAGCTGAACATGAGCCAGCAGTGTGCCCAGGTGGCCAGGAGAGCCAATGGCATCCTGGCCTGGATCAGGAACAGTGTGGCCAGGACGACAAGGGAGATTATTCTGCTCCTGTACTCAGCACTGGTCAGGCCACACCTTGAGTGCTGTGTCCAGTTCTGGGCCTCTTGAATCAACAGAGATGTTGAGATACTGGAACACATTCAGAGAAGGGCGATGAAGCTGGTGAGGGGCCACAGCCCTGTGAGGAGAGGCTGAGGGAGCTCATTGCTGTGTACAACTACCTGAAGGGAGGTTGTAGCCAGGTAGATGTCAGTCTCTTCTCCCAGGCAACCAGCAACAGAACAAGGGGACACAGTCTCATGTTGTGCTGGGGGAGGTTGTGCCGGGAGGCCTGATATTGGGAGGAAGTTCTTCACAGAGAGAGTGATTTGCCATTGGAATGGGCTGCCCAGGGAGCTGGTAGAGTCACCATCCCTGGAAGCATTCAAGAAAAGACTGGATGAGGCACTTAGTGCCGTGGTCTAGTTGATTGGCTAGGGCTGGGTGCTAGGTTGGGACTGGATGATCTTGGAGGTCTCTCCCAACCTGTTTGATTCTGTGAACTGTCTGTATTCCTAGCGTGGTTTCTCCTCCTGGCATATTGCCTGTTTGGTTTAGCATCTCTCCTGTGGTAAGGTTGAAAAGAAGGGACCCACGATTCCGTCAAGCTCACATGTTCTGGAGGCCCACGTGCAGCTCCAAGAGGGAAGCCACCAGCTCCCAAGACTCCAAGCAGTGCCACCGCTGCAAGCGTAATATGTGCACACAAAACCATCCAAAACTGGGTAGCCTACTTTGATCTCAGAATTTCTTACCGTTTTACAGCACTTGGAGCATGATAAGGGCTTTGTGGAATACACATTAAAAAAAGATGCTGAAGAGTTTATAGTGCTAGGCATGGACCCTGCAAAGTCTTACACACATCACAGAATGGTAGGGGTTGGAAGGGACGGGTGGAGATCATGTCGCATTCAATGTCTCTGCTAGAGCAGCTTCACTTCAATCAGGCTGCATATACTTAACTTTAATCCCCTGAAGTAGTCCTATTGACTTTAATGAGACTGGTGGGTACTTAAAGTCATGCACAGCCTTTGGCCATGCTCCTGCAAGCAGCTCCCTGCCAGCAGCTCACACCCCAACGAAAAACCACATCCAAATGAACATGACTTGGCACAAGAACCTACACACCAAGACAGATTTTCATGCTTGACCTGACACACAGCAACACTACACAATATATCCAGAGTGTAAGTTTTCTGAGCATATGGTTTCACTAGAGATTTAACCCAAAATAATCCCTTGTCATGAAGAGCTATTCTCGTCCCTCACCTCCAGTTACTTGTTGCTTTTCTTGTAGAATTGAGGCAACTAGTGAAAAAAGCACAACCACCCAACTAACCAAAACCACCCTGCCCAGCTTTCCGGTGCTACTGAGCATAAAGTAACTCAAGTGCAAGTGCCAACAGAAGGGAAGTAGAGAAAACACATGACTGTTGACATGAAGATCCTTTCAAATAGCAGTGCAGACTTCCATAAACTTAACATTATAATGGTGTCTAGTGCATGTGGGAACATGAAGTGAGGATTTGATCATTGGTAAGGGCATTAAAGAGAACTGGCCCCCGTACGAACAGGGAGCTTGTGCTACAGGTGCCTTATAAGATTAATGAGCAGTATTTCCACACCCATTCTAGCATTACATTATGTCTTACCACATCATCTGAGCATCTCACAGAACAATAGGCATTGTGGATTTTAATATAGTGGTCACTCTCACTGCATGTGCAGGCAGCATTAGCTGTTTCTGCAAGTCCTGTTTCTTGTGGTCTGCTCCACCACCCAGGCTTGCCAAGTAGTGTTCTTGCTTTGCTGAGCTTCTCCATTCGGCAGCACCAGGAACACTGAGCTTGAGAATGGACTTAGGACAGTTGAAAATCCTTGGAAATCCTAGACAAAGCCTCTCTGAAGAAAGTATGACTTTTCTAAAAACAAGCAAGGCAAAACCAAAATTCTAAACATGCTATTCTTGACAGCTTCAGGAAATGCAGAACAAGCCTCTGTGCAAATCAAGAGAGGTCTTCACAACTGGCCAAAACCTGAGTGCAACATACAGATCCACGCTAAACAATCATAGAATCACAGGATGTCAAGGGCTAGAAGGGACCTCAAAAGATTGATCCAGCCCAACCCCCCTGCCAGAGCAGGATCACCTATTCCAGATCACACAGGAATGCATCCGGGCAGGTTTTGACTATCTCCAGAGAGGGGAGACTTCACAAGCCATGTGGGCAGCCTGTTCCACTGTTCTGTCACTCTCACAGGGAAAAAAATTCCTCCTCATGTTTACATGAAACTTCCTATGCCTCAGCTTCTACCCATTGCCCCTTGTCCTGTCATTGGGCATCACTGAGCAGAGCCTGGCTCCAGCCTCCTGGCATTCACCTTTACATACTTATAAACATTGATGAGGTCACCCCTCAGGCTGCTCCAAGCACCAGAGCCCCAGCTCCCTCAGTCTCTTCTCATAAGAGATGATGGAAATCCATGATGGAAGCAATTTAAAAACTCCACTATTTTGTCTGCATGAAGAGCAGTAAGAACTATTGTAAAGAACAAGGCATGCTCTGGCACCAGTCCATCAGCAGTGTGTTCTGTGCGTTTTCCATCTTCCAGGAGCTCTAGCCCCTAGACCGGACCAGTGTACCCACTTCTTCTTGCTGGGGTGCTGAGTGAACTTTGTAGAATAGGGAGATCGGTTGGACCTGGTGATCCTGGGTGTCTTTTCCAACTGGAATGTTTCTGTGATGATCCTCACTTCGTGTTCCCATGCACTAGACACTGTGATCATCTCGCATGCTCTGCTCTTCCATCTTAGATTGTCCCTGGCGTTCACTGTTGCACCAGGATATTTGTGTCTTGGTTTTTACAGAATGTTTGCCTTGGCTCATGCTGCCTTTAAAATGGTGTAAACTTTATGCTATATTGATTTTCTAATGTGTACTAAACCTGAAACTTAGAAGAACTTTGTTCTTGATTACTTAGCCCTTTGCCCCACTGTTAGTTATTTTTTCTCGCTGCAAATACTTGATCTTTAAACCTCACAGCAAGATAAGCCTGTCTTGTGTTTGCCCGTAAAGGCAATGAGGATGGTAATTTTCCCTGGTAGTGCTTCTTTGGAAGAGTAAGTGCTATGCCCTGGAGCAGTGTGTTGCCCATAGGAGAGGCATTTACACTGGTGAGTGAATTATGGATTCTGAGATCAATACCACTTACACATCTGCATCTCCTGGAAATGATTTCAAGCTTTCAGGCCATACCTAATGAAAGTTTTATGTTGATTTCCTGTTCTCACCTGTGCTCAGTAGTGGAGTAATTGGACTAAGGTACCAAAAGCTTTATTGATTCTACTTTGCTCAGATACCTCCACTTCAACTATTACACATTTTTCTAGAGAATATTTCAACCCTTGGAGTTGTTCATGAGATGCATACCCAGTTTGCCATCCAGATTCATGTACACTGAGGACACATGCCTCTTTTCATGCAGTTCTGCATCCACATACCCAAACTCAGCTGCCACACTCCTTTAGTGCCAGCTTTGCCAGTCAAACATGTTACAGCACTTAGCAGCAGTAGTGCCAGTACTGTGAGCCGTGAAAAGATGCACCATTTCTTAACTATTTAACTCACGTGCAGCTCCTCCAGCTTCTTGGAGAAGCACTCTCAAAATCTTCAGAGTGGAACTTAGATGAGCTACGAGAACTGAATGAGCAATACAAGCTCTGATAGTAAAATGAACTCCCACATAGCAAATGCACCAAGACAACTATTAGGCTCACAGCACAAGAACAACAGCCCCTGCAGTTCTTTCTGCAGTGTAAGTTAACATTATAATCAATGCTGCAGGAAATATAAGTAGGAGGAAAAGGTAATTTAACAATGGAGTAGCCTTAGTTATGCTAAGGATGTACTTAGAAGGGCATTCATTGCTTAAATTGCCCATTTAAATAAGGCCATTACATGTTTTTGCAAAATGGAATGACTAGCAAGGATGTCAGCTGCATTCCTCTGGCACAGGCCGAAGATGATACTGCACACATGCAAGCTTCATGCTCAATGCATCAAAACTAACCTGAACCCATGAAGAATCATAAAATGGCTTCCGTTGGAAAAGACCTTTAAGATCATTGAGTCTGGTGCTAAACCGTGTCCCTCAACACCACATCCCTGTGCCTTTTAAACACCTCCAGCCACGGGGATGAATTCAACCACCTCTCAGGGGAGCCGATTCCAGTGTTTGAGCACACTTTCAGACACCTTAAACCTCCCCTGGTGCAACTTGAAGCTGCTTCCTCTTGTCCTATCCCATGTACTAGAGAGAAGAGATGAACACCCACCTCACTTGAACCTCCTTCCAGGGAGCTGTAGACAGCCAGGAGGTCTCCCCTCATCCTCCTTTTCTCTAGGCTAAACAAGCCCAGTGCCCTGAGCCACTCCTCACAAGACCTCCAGACCTTTCCCTAGCTTTGTTGCCCTTCCTTAGACCCATTTCAGGCCCTCAGTGTCTCTCTGCCCCATTCTAGTATAGTAATGACTTCCTGGTTACCAAATGCAAGAAAAATGTCTTTTGTGGGGTTGGGGGGATTGGTTTTGGTGGTTTTCTGTTTTTTTTTTTGTTGTTGTTGTTGGTTGGGTTTTCTGTTTGCCTGGGGGTTTGTGGTTAGATTTTTTTAAGGCAGAAATACACCACTTAATAGAAGTAAATCAGTACAATCAGTTACATATTCAGTTTAACCAAAAAGCTTTTTTAAAGATCTTTTATTCCATGCAAACAACAGCTCAACCAGCTGCAGACTCTTTTACATCTTGCATTTCACAGAAGCTTTGGCAGGGAGGTTGGACTCTGTGATCTCTGGAGGTCCCTTCCAGCCTCTAAGGTTCTGTGATTCTAAGGTAATTCCAGACAAGGTTAAGAATAATCTCCCAGACATCTGACCAACTCTTTCATATTTCCATGAAGAAACAAATGCCTTTTTTTTTTCCCCTCCATGTAACATCACAGTAAAAATGTATCTCTTTTTATGTAACTGCTCACACAGACAGGAGAAGGGAGAGGAAGATTCTGTGTACTTCCCTCAAAGGGCATGACATACAGGCAGCAATTTCTAGACAGATGCTCAACAAAAACAATAGGTACTTCGAAAAGGCAGTCAGCATCCAACACCAACTGCCACATCTCTGCAGAGATTTCCACTGAGAGCAGTGTTTCCTCCTCTCCATGCAGCGCAGCCCCAGCTCCCTCAGTCTCTCATCATAAGAGAGATGTTACATTCTCTTCATCATCTCTGTGGTCCTGCACTGGACTGTCTTAAGCAGTTCTGTGTCCCTCTTGCACTGGGGGGACCAGAACTGGACACATCCTCCAGATGCAGCCTCACCAGGGCAGAGTACAGGGACAGGAGAACCTCTCTCAACCTACTAACCACAGCCCTTTTAACACACCCCAGAATGGCACTGGCCTTTCTGGCCCCAAGAGCCCATTGCCTCTTCAGCCTCAGCCCATTCATCCCTTATTTCTCACAAGGATCACAGTTCCCTCAGAACTTATTTGTGGACAAGCTACTTCTCAGAGTGCAGGCTGATGTTTACTTCTGTAGGCCTGCTCAACTCAGGAAGATGATGACACCTTCTAAAATGCCCAACCTAGGGCTCTCCCTTGTAATACTGAAATACTACACTTGAGCAGCCTTTACTGTGCACACCAGCAGTTCTTAAGGCAACAGGATACATCTAATTTACCAAAATGTTCAAAAGAAAACTTTGAACTCCCAGGAGAAAATCCTAACAGTATTTTGGTATGTAAACATTCCCATTATTTTGTTTTTTAATGCCAAAATGCAGATAGTGCTGGTGAAAAACTAGTAACAGTTGTTGACATTCTTAACATAGTGTCATGTTTTATCTCATAACAAGGAAAGGACATGAAAAAGGCTTTGTTAAAGCTGTATTTGCTACAGCATCTGGTAGCTTTTGATATTAAATTTTGGTATTTGAAATAAACCTGACCTCTGTCAGCCATACAATTTCCTGTTTTGAACATCAATGAACCTGTTGCTGCAATTTTATAAGAAGGGGAAGATTTTTGGTCTAATGGAGCTCTGCAAAACAAGGCAGAGCAGATTCCAGCCTTCAGCTCTTAGGAAGTGAGTTATCAACACAAACAGACTTTGTTAGGGTATTATAGCAACAGGTACCAGTGCTAAAGCAATGTATTAAACTGGGGTCCCAAAGAGAGTGGAGTCTCAGTGTTAACCTGACTGGCAACAGGACTTCATAGAAGTTAATGATAGAGAAAAAACTGTTGTCCTTTAATTTCCACTCCAGTCATACTCACACTTGGTCATCTGTGAGACTTGTGGTTGGAAGAGTGAAAGCTGTGCAGGCCAATGAGAACTATAATCTGGGGGGGGTCCCTTCTGGTTCCCTGAAGCTGGCACTTCTGACAGCATTCAGCAGTCAAGTAGCATGCCAGTAAGCCCAAACCTGTGACTTTAGAAGAAATCAGGAGCAGAACAGCTTCTGTATTTCTGCTCCCAGAATCTTCTTTGTATTACGATTTTAAATTTGCTAACACTTAATAACAACGACAAAAAAAATATATGCAGGGAAAGTGGATTCTAGGTTCAGATTCTCTTAGGATGACAACTCTGGATTGGCACAAATTAAAAAAAACACATAGCCATCTTCAAAGATGAGTTGTTAGGACTAAGCTGGTGAATTAGTCCAACCTTGAAAAACAGGAATATGTGCCAAGTGATAAAGAAGGTCACTTTTAACTGAAATTAGCATCCAAAGAAGTCAGCCGAGAGTTCTGCCTCACACAAAAGCAAAGGCAGCTACCACACGATCGCATGGCTGCGCATCCCTTCATGCAGCTGGTATAAAAAGGTGTTTGCAAGACCCAAATCAATGACTTCACTGAGAGCACTGCAAACTCAAAACCACCTCAGAGCTGAAAACTCTGACCCCAAGAATCACAGGATGTCAGGGGTTGGAAGGGACCTCCACAGATTTAAGTCCAATCCCCCTGCCAGAGGAGGACCAGGTCACACAGGAATGCATCCAGATGGGTCTTGAAAGTCTCCAGAGAAGAGACTCCACTACCTCTCTGGGCAACCTGCTCTGTGACCCTTACAGCCAAGAACATCTTCCTCATGCTGAGGTGGAACTTCCTGTGCTGTAGTTTATACCCATTACCCCTTGTCTTGTCATAGGGCACGACTGAGAAGAGTTTGTCCCCTCCCTCTTGACACTCCGCCCTCATCTATCCATAAACATTGATGAGAGCCCCTCTAAGTCCTCTCTTCCTCAGACCGAAGAGCCCCAGGTCCCTCAGCCTCTCTTCATAGGGCAGTGCTCCAGCCCTTAACATTCTTTGTAGCCCTCCCTTGGACTCTCTCCAGTAGATCCCTGTCCCTCTTGAACTGGGGAGCCCAAAACTGAATGCAATATTCCAGGTGAGGTCTCACCAGGGCAGAGAGGAAAAATAACCTGCCTCGATGTGCTGGCCACACTCCTCTTAATGCACCCAAACCACACCCATTTATTGTGCTTGACAACTGACTTCAATTTTTACAGTATGCAATTCAGACTGTAGAAGCCATTCAAATACAGATGATTTACAACAGTGAAATATATTCAAATCACCACACTTCGGTTCACTTGCAAATATTATTTTGTTGTAAAATATTTTTTGACACCTAACAGACTTTTATCGAAGTCATTTGCTCATAGAAGTTAATGATAGAGAAAAAACTGT
>WAAF01016770.1:0-20696 GCA_013400475.1 Tricholaema leucomelas | reverse complement strand
TCCATGGGCCAGGCTGGGGCACGGGTTGCCGGTGTCAGCCGCACGGCCGCAGAGCTCTTGCTGCGCCGAAGGGCCACCCTCTGCCCGCCGGGCTGCGGACAGAACTAGCGTCCCGTTGCGAGGCCAGAAGTAGCGTTTTTCAGCTGGGCGGCCAGGGCCGCCCCGCGGGCCAGGCGGCCGCCCCCGCCTCCGCACTGACTCATCGGGGTTTCCGCCGCCTCGCTGCGGCGGGCGGGCGAAGACACAGGTCTCTCTCTACGGCCGCGCCTCCCCCGGCCTCAGGCACCCGACAGGCAGCCGCCCGCCGCGCCCGGCCCCCCGGCTCCGGCTGTGGCCCCGGGGGTGTCCTGTGCCACCGCGGTCGCTGAAGCGTTACATACAGTTCCCGGCCCATTGAGCGCTGCCTGGAACGCGGTTATGACTCTGTGTTGGCCGGCCCACACTGCCAGGCATGGCCCTGCTCCCACTCTCCATCCTCCTGACTTCATCATCTCTCCTGCTTTCCGGGAATCAGCTGCAGCCATTACTTCATCACCAAGGATTATTCTTCTCTCTGGGAGCAAAACATAGAAAGTGATGGTGTACAGCTTGCTGCGTTTGCCCTCAGGGTAAACAGTTTACAAAGCAAGGGGAGTGAAAGCAGAAGAAATAAAAGACTTTTTGAAGCCAGGTTTAGTGACTTCAGTGGGCAAACCACGAAATCCCCAGTGCTGTGTGGTGTGCCAGAGCAGAGTAGTAACAGTGACAGAAAGCATCTTTCCAAACCCGAAAACCGCCCTGCAGCCTCAAGTTCCTCACACTGCTGTGCCTGACGCTGGCCACAGTGATTTGAGTGCCCTCTGGCGGAGGCGTAGATTAAACGCAGCTGTGACAGGAGAGGTCAGACAGGCACATCTTGCTCTTCTCTTGTGGACAGTGACGCACACCACTCCTAACAGAGGAGCAGAAATATGTTTCTTGATATACTATAGAGATTTAACGAAGTTTGATAGCAGATGTGACAGTTGTTTAACGAGATTCATAGAATCATAGAATGGTTTAGGTTGGAAGGGACCTCAAGGATCATCCAGCTCCAACCACCTGCCATAGGCAGGGACACCTCCCACTAGAGCAGGGTGCTCAAGGCCCAAGTTTGCTTTTCATCACGACACAACCCCCAGATGCATTCCTGCAAAACTCAAAACCAAAACATGAGGGAAAAAACCCTCTCAAACAGATGAAACTGATCTTCCTCTTAAAAGCAGATAGCTTTTCCCACCCCAGAGCAAGACAAACAGCATCCCCACTGACTGCTCAAAGAACAAGGCAGTTTTTCTGAGTTTCTCACCTCGTTCTCCTGCTCTGTAGGCTTGAACAGAGAAATGCTGGTCTCTATCCTCCAGGCTAGTATTAAGCTATTAAATGCACCATTTCAACTTGTTTTCCTTTTATTGACTGTCACCTTCTGAGCTCCTTATGACGGTTTGCAGCTGATAATTCACTGTGTAGAGGACAGGGTCCAACAACACTTTTGGGCAGATACTTCCATTGAGGCATGAGGTTCAGAAAGGACCTCCCTTGTGCTCTGAACTGCTTCTCGGAGAGGAGTTTAGGTGCGGCTGGATCCAGACTTAGTAGCAGACTTGGTCAGCAGTTTGGGTTGAAAGGACTATGTGTGCACAATCAATCCCTTAGCATTTCAAAATTTAGCTTTTAATTGCTTACTGAGAATCTCCAGCAAGGATTCTCTTCAACCTCAAGCAGTAACCTTGAGAGGTGTCCCTGCACAAGGGGAGAGATCCTGTCATGCAGGCCGCTGGTGAGCAGGAGAGGTCAGCAGGCCCTGGGCTATCCACTATTTATGGACTAAGATAACTGGCTTCTAGTCATATTTACATATCCTCTACAGATGTTGTTTTCTTCTGGATTCAGCTGGAGTCAGACATTGACCTGCACTGTAATTAGGTGAGTACACAGCTCAAATTAGGCCACAGCTATGATGGTGTTATCTGTCTCCCTCAAAGCTGCATGACCAGGTGCAGCCATTACTGTCGATCGCCACTGCTGACTGCCACTTGAACACAGTCATGGAAAGTGAAGGTCAGATTGAGGGAGGGAGCAACCTTCTTTGAAAGAAGCAACTCTCTCCACTCCTGCCAGTCCTTGCAAAGAAGAGTTGTAGGTATTTCTTGTCTCTCAACATAAGGAGATAGGCTCGCCACTTGTGTTACGGTTCTGTGTGTAAATGAGCCAGCCAGGCTCTGAATGCCACTGTGGGATTTGGAAGGCACTTGGAAGCTATTTCCTGAAGCTCCTAACTATGTTTTTTAACAAATCCGACTCCAAACTGGTAGCTTTTCACATGCTCTGTTCTTAATTTTCTTGATTGAGTTTACATCACATTAGAGTCCAAACCCTTTACATGAAAGGACTCTGTCCTCAAAAAAACTATTTGATTTCGTGTAGACACCTGATGAATTCTTGTCAAAGAGTTATTATCTGGAGAAGATGGCCTCCCTTATCACTCCAGAGAAAAATAGGCCTGTGTCTGGAAAAAGACTACAGACACATCTATCCTCAAACGACTTTTAGGGTAACCTAAGAATGGATCAGATTGTGGGCCATCTGCTGTGACTGCAGCAGACATGAAGAGAAAATGTCCAGCTAAATGCTTTCCCTGCAAGAAATGGCCATAAAGGTTACTGACTTTATAAAGCTCAACAAAACAGAAAAGCAAAATTGGGCACTTGTCATTGCCAGTTCTTTTCTGGCTCCTCAGGAGCTGGAGACGAGTTCTGGTAATGATCAGGAGGTAGGAAATGGCCTGGTGGCAGAGGCTGCCCAGTCAGGGTCTCCAGTACATAAAGCACAGGTTGGTGCCTTTAGGTTCTGAGACCTGGGAGTCTGAGGTACAGTGTGAGAAGGTGGCTCTACCAACTCCCATTTCAAAGTGGTTTTCAAGCAAGAGGTTTGTGTCAGTCTTCTCTCCGAGAGTCTGGATTCTTGCCCTTGTTCCCTGAGCATTTTATGGTAATTTCTAACAGAGTAAAATCTGAAATACTCCTTGGGGCAGGGCCAGCACCTGGACTGCAGGACTTCCAGCAAGTCATGCTTTTCATGTCTTTGTGGATGAAGGCAGAATCTCTCTCCTGATGTTTCCATATGTTGGAATCTTCAAGGTGAGATTCCAGGGAATGAGTGTTTGGAAGTATTGCCACTTATGTATATACCCATAGTGCCACATTTCCTTCTGATTCCCTGGGTTCAACTCCACCCTCAAACCAAGATGCCAGAACCACCTTTCTTCCATTTCAGAGCCAACTGAGCAGCAGTGGGATGTTTGTACCTTGCAAGAAGCAAGGTGACTGAAGGAGAATTCAACTTATGTCTCCTTCAGGCACAGCCCAGGAAGGTGCACACAGGCAGAAAAGGCTTTGGTTGTGGTTTGAATGTTGCAATGGCTCCAGGACTGAACCAGCTCCTAGCTGAAAAGACAGCAGGGTAGGGAGAGCAGATGCAGTTTCTAGCCTGTAAGACTCTGTGCACAGTGCTTTGAAATGAAGAAACAGCATATGCCTGACTGGTAAGGCTCCCTGCTTCACAGCCTTCTGTGTTTGAAAGTTCATTTTCAGTGATTCTCCTCAGACGCCGCTTCCCTCTACCTAGAACAGTATCTGTGTCCTCCTCTAGCTGTGCTTGTGCTCACAAACTGTGAGAATTATTTGGAAGAGTAGGCTGTCCTCACTAATGCTGAAACAATCATGCTCTGGTCTGTGTCTGTACTCCTGTGTCTTCAAAACATTTACTGAGTTTGGAAGTGCTCCAACCAGTTCTGTAGAATCACAGAATAATTTGGGTTGGAAATTTGCTCTGGATCTCATCTCATCCATGCCCTGCTCAGAGAAGGGCTTGGTGTGGGTGCTAGGCCAAGTTTGCTCAGGGCTTTGTCCAGCTGTGTTTGGGGTCCCCACAGGGGTGGGGACTCCAGAGCCTCTTTCAGTGTTTGACTATATTCATCATGATTTTTCCCCATCAACAATGTCAAGGTTTTGTTAGCGAGGCTGCAAGGATGGCCTTTGTGAGGAGAGTCTCAGGGCTGCTCTCAGCCAGTCACCTCCAGTTCCAGCTGTCTCCAGTGGGCCAGCTGACTGACCCAATACTCAAGGGCAGTCTGTGTCACCTCTGTGAAAATGGCTTCAAGTGGAGGGTGGTAAACACCAAGCAAAAGGAGAAGGAAGGCCAGAGCAGGAGGAGCAATATAGGTAAAAAGACTGCAGTGGGGGGTGAGAAGAAAAGAGAGAAGACCACACCTGAGCAGAGCCAAGGGGCTGCTTGAACAGGAGCTAAGAGGTGCAACCCAAAAGGGGCTGCTGCCAGTGAAGGAACCACCATGTACGTGCTGGCCCCAGTCTCCTGGGCCGCCCAGCAGCTCACCAAAGGGGCTGAGCATGGCATATGGTAAGGGGACTGTAGAGCAAATAGGGCAGGGGAGGAAGGAGCGTCTGAAGAGAAGTGTGTTTTTCCTAAGGGCTGTTTGGTTGTTTTTTGTCTTCTTTGATACCAGAATCTGTAATTAATTGTTTGTTAACTGGCAAATGAATTACATTCATGGAAGTTCTCTGAATGAGTAATCAGTTTCTACCCATATCTTACTGGATTTTCTCTCCAGATGGCTAGTGACAATCGGTCTTTGTCCTCTCCTAGCACATATCTAAGAACAGTTTGTCTTCTCTGCACCTTCCTGTGACATAACTGAAAACAGCAAGAAAATCCTCCCCACTCTTGATCTTCTCCAGGCTGAATCTAGCTCCCTTGTCCTGATTCAGTCCCAACCTTTCAGGGTCTTTCACTGGTCTCACTCCTGATGCTGGTATCTCTCTTGTACTGAGGAGCTCAACTTTGTGCAGAGTACTGCAGATGAGGTCTCATGTGTGAGTGGAGAAAGCTTCTCATGAAGTTCTGGCTATGTTCTTTGTAATTCAGCTCACTCTGTGGTTTGCCATAGTCACCACAAGGTTGCGTTGTTGACGCATATCCATATGCTGCTGACTCATGCTGGTTGAGGTCTATAGACTTCATATTAATTATAGACTTAAAATGACATTAACATGTAAATGCTTGCAAAATAGAGTGGAGGAACTCACCACTCTTTAGTTTCTGAGTTCCATGAGTATTTGTTTCCAAATGTGCATTAATGTAAATCCTCTATCTGCTTTGTAGGCAGAAATTTGCTCTGTGATTCTTGTCCCTGTAGCCTAAAGTAATTTCAATTCACAACTGCAGAGATATTTTGGAATCCTGTTATTCGAAAGGGAATGTGATGAGATATCATTTCCTAGGAATTTTCTTTGAAACCATCAGAAATTCTGGCTTATTTATTCCATTGTTTGAAACATTTAGCATACAAACGTTTTGATCTTGCCTCCTGAAGAGAACTGTGGGTTTATAAGGAAGACAGTAGCTAGAAAGAGGGATAAGCTCTCCTTTGGTGGGTAGGTTCTCTTCAAGATTCGAGTGATGGACACTCCTATAGCTACAGGCTTAGAGCATTTAACAGTGAATCCAGAAGCTAAAGCTAGATGGCTACAGTGCCCTAGTAGGATGAGGAGACAAAAACCTCAGAAGGCTGAACAACAAAAGTAGGGGTTATGAAGTGAGAAGAAGTCCTACCTACCAGTGAGCAAGAGCGAATGATAACTGTGTGGCACTGATCATCTCATGCTTTGCAGGCTGCAGATGAGTAGTTCTGTGTACCTAGAGTTAAAAAGAAGCTAACAGCAACAAGGTGAATTAAGTGCCAGCTTCTTCACTAGCATCTTACTAGCTACAGCCCAAATTCAGGAAGGATAGAGCATGGTTGTGAGTCCCTTTAGCTGGATGGCTGCATAAAGAGAATGAAGATGATGGCAAGATGGCAAGCACAAAGGAGCTTAGCTTTGCAGCCTAGAGGCTAGAGTGTTCATTTGGGAGGCAGAAATGATTTATTCTGGTTCCCAAACAAGATTAAGAGTTTTATCTGAAACAGTCACTCAAATAGCAAAATAAGTCAGGATAGAAGGTACAAAGCCTTCCTGGTGATTCTCTGGTGGCTAGAGGAGCATTGGAGGACAAATGAGTTGGATTGTGGTAAGCTGTGCAGTGAAAAGTTAGCCAGAGCTAACTGTATGTTAGCTCTATGTGTCATCCTCTCCAGTATCAACCAGAACAAAGCTAAGTGAATATCATTGGTTCTTTGTTTTGAAATAGTCCACTCATGCTGGCTGAGATAGGTGTGCTCTGGGCTTGCCAAAGCACACTGAATTCCTAAGAGTGTGTCTGTCTAGAACCTCATAGGCTTGTCTAGAATGTATTGCTTACTTTTTTCAGCCCACAGCACTTTTGGATGTGAACAGGATGACAATAGGAGCTCAGGGATCCTTTAAGATGAAGATAGAGGAATCTTGTCAGTTCACCTTCCAGATGAGGTGACTTGGAGATCTCTACTCCAAGGAATGCCTTTCTTAGGTAAGTCAAGTATGTCCTACTCCCATTACTAACGTGTTTTGGAACCTCACTTTAACTTTCCCATTTACACAGAAGTAGCTTTAACTTCAGTTGTCCCTGCTTAAGCAGAGGTATTGGACTAGACAATCTCCAGAACCATTCTGTGAATTTGTGAACTCTTATGTTTCCCACACCTTTTGTTGGCACGCCACTTAGCCATGCTTACAAGGAAGGAAGAAACTGGGGAGGCAAGCCCACAGGTGAGCAGAAATTGCCAACAGTTTTCCCCCTGAGCAGTTGTTCACCTGTTTGTTCTTTGTGTTGGAGGTACTGCTATTGAGAATTATAAATAAAGGCTGGGGGCATAGCCTGAACTGCAGAAGTCTGAGGTGGATTTAGTTCACTTTGCTAGGAGCCTGTAACACATAATACATCTTAGGGATTCTTTTATTAATGAGCAGCTCTGTCTCTTTGCCTGCCTGCTTTTTAGATGCAGAGGTATCCCTACAGTGGAGTGTTCCTCTCTGTGTCCATGCCCTGGGTTAATACAGCCTGCTTTCAGAAGTGCCCCTCTTCCCACATGGATGGGAGGGAAAGTAACACACAACCCCCCCCGACTCTGGCTTTAGCTAAAGAGCTGAGATGAAGGGTTTTCTTGGAAATGATTCAATGCACAATTACCTCAGCCTGTTTGTAGGTAAGTGCAGCAAAATGCACAAGCAGCAGCAGCAGCAGAATCCAGGGATGGACTAGATGATTTTTCAAGCTCCCTTCCAGCCTCTGACATTCTGTAATAAAAATGCTTACCCCTACTCAGCCCTGGCCTGCAGCCAGCCTAGCAGAAAACCCCAACACTCCAAACCTGGAAACCAGAAGCAGCAACTGGAACAGGAAGCCTCTGGTGTTACAATCTGAACTTCAAGCCGCATGATGCTGTGCTCCAGCCAGCACTTACACTTGGAAGCTGGTGTGAAGGGACCATGGTAGTGAATATCAGCAGCAGATTCAGCTCAGCCCATGACATTCTGGCTATATGCTCATTTGCCTGCATTTGTAACTGTAAACATGAATGTGTGTACCTGGTGTATCTGAGATCTTACAAGTGGATTATTTAATTCCTTTGACTTCAGTTACCTCTCTGCTGGCTGATGTTAGCCACTTGTGCTTCATGAGCTGTTTTGTGTTTGGGGTGGGGGTGCACATCTTGTGTGTGAATGCATGTGGAGTTCCTTAAAAGAGTGAAATGTGGTATTGCTGCCTGCAGCACTGGCACAGCACCCTGTACTTTGGACCAGTCAGAAGCTCCCTTTCGAAATACATATGTTTATTTAAACAGTTGTATGGTTCCCCTACCACTTGCATAAGACCCTTATAAGCTGCCAGAAGGTGCAGTTTCTATGAAAGCTTGTTTGCAGTCTGTGATCATCTAACAGCCTGCACAGCTCTGCTCTTGAGCTGAGGGCTGTTAGCCTGTCTAGGGAGAAAATCAGCTTTTCTTAAAGACACGGTTTGGAGCTGCTTGAGCTGTTAGCTGAGGCCTTAGGCTACAATTTGTTAACTGTCAAGTAGAGAGCATCTGTTGTGCTTAATGTTATTACTGTTTTGGTAACAGGCTAGACTTAAGTTTAAACAATTTATCACTGCATTAAACATCTTAATTGTTCAATAATTTGATGTAGGGGCAAAGTGTACATTGTCTGCTCTTGAATCTCCAGGAAAGTCAGTGAGCAGGCAGCTGTGGCAACGATCAGTTCTGTGAGTGAGGGCTGTATCAAGGGTGCAAGAGGGCTCCTGCAGCCAGGGACGACTGGAGAAGAGCAGAAAGCCTCCACATCAGCAACTGTGTGAGATTTAAATGCCACTAGGGAGCTCTGTGACCAGGAGCACTGCAACAAATGCCTCTAGATCAAGGTCAGAGGGATTGTCTCCAAGGGGGATCTTACACTAGACATCTGCTACTGACTTCCAAACCAAGATGATAAGGCCAACAAAGCATTGTATGGATTATTTAAGCTTCAGGTCAACAGAGCCTGGTTCCTTCAGGTGACTTTACCTAGACATTTGTTGGAAGAACAATACAAGAGCTCACATCATCCATCAAGTTCCTGGAACATAGAGAGTACTACTTCCACATACATGTTAGATGTGCCAACTGGGAATAAGGGACTGCTGGATTTGCTGCTCATGAACCAGGAAACCCTGCTTTGTAATATCTTTTTTTAGAGATAGCCTTGGCTGCAGTGATCCCAATATTGTGGAGTTTGGGATCCTACTGGGCGTGCTGAAGGTTAGTACTAAACCAAAGGTTTCAGATTTTAGAAGAGCAAACTTCAGCTCACTGAGAGTTCAGCAGGGAGGGATTCCATGAGAAGCTGCCATTGAGCTAACGAGTGCTGGGAGTGGATTTCACGGACACTCTGCTGGAAGCACAAAAACAGTTCATCTCCTTTTAAGGGAAGGGAAAGAGGCAGAGCAAGAGTAGGCTTAACTTCCGAGTCTACTGAAAAGGAAAAGAGAAGTGTACCAGAGATGGAAAAACAGATGAATACGCATTGAGAAATAGAAGATCATTGCCAGGGTGTGCAGACGACAGTTAGTGAAAACAGAAGCTTGGCTAGAATTGAAATTGGCCAAAGATGTCAAAAAAGACAAGAAAGGATCCTCCAAGTACTAAAGAACAAGCAGAAACAGAAGGAAAATACCGGCCTGATGTGGAACAGGAGATATGAATTAGTCACCAACAGTGCTGAAAAGACAGAGGTTCTCAACACTTTCTTCACCTCTGTCTTTACCAGCACTGAGAGGCCTCAGACATTGAGAACAAAAATTGAGTTAGATGTAAGCACAGATCCACCATCAATGAAGGAAAAGTTGGTATATGAACTTGTACAGGAGTCTGACCCCTGCAAATCAATGCCCCTGACATTATCTCCCTGAGGATGTTAAGCTGAGACTGATGTCACTGTGAGGCCACTCTCCACAAGCTTTGAGAAGTCATGGAGATTAGGTGACATCCCAGAAGGCTGAAAGAAGAGCTACAAGAAGAGCTTAAAGGAAGATCCAGGAAGTTGTAGGCACATCAGTCTTACTTCAGCCCCTAGCCAAGTTATCCTCCTGGGGACTATGGCAAGCCAGATGAAGCACATGATTGGAAAAAACAGCACAGACTTATTCAGCAGGGGCCTCCTACAGCAAAGGAACATGCTCTATTGAGGTAGCAGTGGACTTGTCTACCTGAGTTTCTTCAAGGTTCCCAATGCACTTTGTAACAGAGAAACTGATATATTATGGTGTAGAAAAGTAGTCTGTGCTGTGGGTGGGGAACTGACTGACAGGCTGCACCCAGAAGGTGGTGGTAAATAGTTCCTTTTTAGGCTGGCAATGTGTCATGAATGGGATGCCCCAGGGATGGATATTGAGTCCAGTGCTTTTAGTATCTTCATAAGTGGTCTAGATGATGGGATCAAGTGTACTGTGATGAAGCTTGATGATACCAAACTGAGTAGGAAAGTGGGCACTTCAGAAGGGAGAACCACCCTGCAGGAAGGCCTAGATGAGCTGGAAGAGTGGGCTAACAAGAACTGAAGTTAAGCAAGGACAAGTGTAAGGTCTTGCACCTGGGGAAACATAATTCAGGAGTACAGCACAGACTGGGATCTACCTGGCTGGAGAGCAGCTCTATGGAAAGGGACCTGGAGATCCTCATGGACAACAGTCTCAGTGTGAGTGAACAGTGTGCCGCTGTAGCAATGGAAACCAACAGGATTCTGGCCTGCATCAGCAAGGGCTTCACTAGCAGAGATAAAGAAGTCATTATCTCACTCTACTCACTGCTGGTCAGGTGACACCTGGAGTACTGTGCTCAGTTTTGGTCCCACCAATACAAAGCAGATATGGACAGGCTGGAGAGGGTCCAGAGGAATACCACAAGGATGATCAAAGACTGTTATGTGAAAGGCTGAGAGAAGTGATTTTGTTTTTCAGTCTGGAGAAAAGAAGGATTTTGAGAGACCTTCTCACTATATTCCAGTATTCGAAGGCTGGCTACAAAGTAAGCTGGAGCCTCCCTTTTTACAAGGAGTCTCATGGAAAAGACGAGGAGTAATGGACACAAGTTACTCTGGGGAGATTCTGGTTGGACACACGAGGAAACATTTCCACCATAAGAAGGATCAGAAATAAGCACCTCAGGGGAGGTGGTGGATTCCTCAGCACTGGACATGTTTAACACTCAGCTGGACAGTGTGCTGGGCCATCTTGTCTAGACTGTGCTTTTACCAAACTACGTTGGAGCAGATGATCTTTGAGATCCCTTCCAGCCTGGCATTCTTGTATTCTGGAAGTCTGCCATTTTGAAATTCTGCAATTCCAGCATGCTGGCATTCTGTCACTCTAGTGTTCTGGCATTCTGACCTTCTGCTGTTCAGGTGTCCAGGCACTGGGGCATTCTGGTGTTCTTGTATTCTGTGGTCTAGCTATCACCATAGACTCATAGAATCAGCCAGGTTGGAAGATACCTCCAAGATCATCCAGTCCAACCTAGCACCTAGTCCTGTCCACTCAACCAGACCATGGCACTAAGTGCTTCATCCAGGCTTTTCTTGAACACCTCCAGGAACGGTGACTCCACCACCTCCCTGGGCAGCCCATTCCAANCAGAATAACCTCCCTTGTCCTGCTGGCCACACTGTTCCTGAGCCAGGCCAGGATGCCACTGGCTCTCTTGGCCACCTGGGCACACTGCTGGCTGATGTTCAGTTACTCTCTACCAGTACCCCCAGGTCCCTCTCTGCCTGGCTGCTCTCAGCCATTCTGTCCCCAGCCTGTGGCACTGCTTGGGATTGTTGTGGCCAAAGTGCAGAACCCTGCACTTGGCCTTGTTCAACCTCATCCCATTGGCCTCTGCCCACCCATCCAGCCTGTCTAGGTCCCTCTGCAGGGCTCTCCTACCCTCCTCCAGATCCACATCTGCTCCTAGCTTGGTGTCATCTGCAAACTTACTGATGCTGGACTCAATACCCATATTGATATTGAACATGTCTGGGCCCAGGACTGATCCCTGGGGCACACCACTAGTGCCAGCTGCCAACTGGATGTGGCATCATTCACCACCACTCTCTGGGCCTGTCCTTCCAGCCAGTTCTTGACCCCTATCAGAGCGTTCTCCCCTATCAGTTGTGTTCTATTTTTCAAACAATTAAGAGTTCAAAAACCTCACTTTTAGGGCATAATATCAGCTGCTATTACTCAAGAGTAGAATTGTCAGGGAAACATTTTGAAATAGCTAAATGCAATACCATGAATCGGGAACAGAGAAAGCTGGGGATTTGGACAGGGTGTGGTGTCACTTTCCGAGAAGCTGTGATTCTGAAGAAGGAACTGGAGGATAGCAGCTTATTTCAGATCTCAAATGTGTGGGAAAAAGAGTTAATGGCATCCTGGCATATACCAAAAAGAATACTGAGTCTATAGGGGGGATAGATCTACTGCATTCGTCTGGATTTGTCTAACTTCAACCACCTGGATTGATCTGACGAAGCTGGTGAGAGGCCTGGAGCACAGTCCTATGAGGAGAGGCTGAGGGAGCTGGGATTGTTTAGTCTGGAGAAGAGGAGGCTCAGGGGTGACCTCATTGCTGTCTACAACTACCTGAAGAGAGGCTGCAGCCAGGTGGGGTTGGTCTCTTCTGCCAGGCAACCATCAATAGAAGAAGGGGACATAGTCTCAAGTTGTGCCAGGGGAGATACAGACTGGATATTAAGAGAATGTTCTTGACAGAGAGAGTGATTGGCATTGGAATGGGCTGCCCAGGGAGGTGGTGGAGGCACCATCATTTTCATGTAATTGAGGAAAAGATGTATAACAGGACTGTTACTGTGACCTACAGCAGCAGAGCTCATTTGATGCACAAAACCTCTGTTACTTTAAGGGCCTTTTTTATTCTAGTGTGACTATTTCTATTAATATAACTCAGTGACCTTCAGAGGTTCAGAATTTATGCAATACATAATAGCTCCCAGATTCCTCCTCTAGAAGATGGACTACTTTTGTGCCCCATCCTTTTCTTATTGTCCTCATTTTAGGTAAATTAGGCAAACGACTTCCTATTCTGACCTGATCTCTTTGTGTCTACCTGTTGGACATGGAGAAAACATTCAAAGTACTATCAATGGCACCAGACTCTCCACAGTTAGACTGAAAGGGGCAGGGCCTGGAGACTATTGCTTAGGCTCTGAACAAGTTCATGCAGACAGCTTTGCATCATTTACTGTGAGGTTCAGGGCTTGGTTTTACAACTATAGATGAGATTACTATTAAATTTGAAAAAAGCCAAAACATAACAAAACCACACACACAAAAAAAAACAAATCCAAATAAACCAAACCCAACAAAAAAAAACCCAACCCACTCCAACCCAAAACTCCAAGACACTTGATTTGGAGGCCAGAAACTGCTTTTCTTCTTCCTTCTGTTTCTTCTGACTAGCCCCATAGTGCAGAGCACTGGAAGCTTATAAAAATGAGTTGTCACACACATTACTCTTTGTTGTTAAGCCTCCTTTTCTCCCTGTGGATTAGATATAATCAGGTTTTATACCAGGACAGGAGTAAAAATCTCTGTCTTATCTAACTGCTTATGGTTAGTAAAACAATAAATTCGAGCTATCTTTGCCATGAAACAGCCTATTAAAATGTTATGATCTTAAGAGTATAATTTAAAAGCCTCTGTCTTTGAAGCAACACCTTCATTTGGATTGCTTTTGATAGCAACAAATCTGAACTAATGTTTACAGTCCCATCTACTTGTTGGAGGCACTAGTTGTGTAGACTAAGCACAAACACTCTATGCTCTTAAAAACTGAGCTGTAGCTCAGCTGCATGCTATGCTCCTGGCATAGCAGAGCCCTGCTGTGCTTTGTGTCGTTATCGGTGCTGTAGTAGTAACAAACAACAGTGATAATAAGACTAACATATTGGGAAACTGCATAGCTGTAGAATGAAAAGGTGAAGCCTGATCTAGGGTAGGGCGTCCCTGCCCATGGGGTTGGAAATAGATGATCCTTGTGATCCCTTCTAACCCTGACTGATTCTATGATTCTATGATTCTAAGTACTGCTCCTTCATTCAATGGCACACAGTTACCATTCTGTATGATGCTGGTCACTGCTTCAGTGAGGAAACAACTTGTAGTGATTTGCCTAGCAATCCTCCTTGTGTCCTGGTGGGAACAGGGAACCCACAAGGATTTTTGTCCTAATGTCTATTTCCCAGAATCACAAAATGTCAGAGACTGGAATGGGCCTCAAAAGTTCATCCAGTCCAACCTCCCTGCCAGGGCAGGATCACCTAGACCAGATCGCACAGGAACGCATCCAGGCAGGTTTTTAATATCTCCAAAGAGGAAGACTACACAGCACCTCTGGGCAGCCTGTTCCAGTGTTCTGTCGCCCTCACAGGGAAACAATTCCTCCTGTTTACATGAAACTTCCTATGCCTCAGCTTCCACTCATTGCCCCTTGTCCTGTCGTTGGGCATCACCAAGAAGAGCCTGGCTCCAGCCTCCTGGCACTCACCCTTTACATATTTATAACCACTGATGAGGTCACCCCTCGGGACTAAAAACTTTGGAACTAAAACTTTTCAAAAGACCTTATTTTTTCTTTTTTTCTCTGTTTTGTTTCTGAAATAAATTCAGTTCCACATGAACTTCCCTTGTGAGTGTTTGAAAACCTGAAGTAATGAAGACTAGGCAAATGAATATCTGTTTTCTTGTATCTGAGCCTTGGCAGGATGTAATTTTCAGTTTGAAAACCTGGGAAAATACACACACATTTTATTTGTCCTTTTGGAATTGTCAGATAGACATTTGGATGGAACAGACCAGAGCTTGTTCAGAGGTGAGCATTGTATTGACAGGACAGCTTTAAATTTTGGATTGAATGTGCAATAAACTTAAGTCTTAAGACCTGGTTATAAATAGATGGCTGATGTGAACAATAGCAGACTCAATCTGTTATTACTACATGTGCTTCCATACTTGGTTCTTCTTTCTGTCATTGACATTGCTCAAAAGGATTGAGCAATCATTGCTTTGCTCTAGAGGTCTGACTCTGCTCTGTGATGAGACTAGTGGAAGTAACCAACACTCAGACTATTCACTGGTAACTGTAAACCAGTCTTATGTTTTGAACATTTTGACATTAACAACACTTCCTTAGTGCTGCACTGGAGATCATATTAGTCCATATTGTTTTTGGGTCATTGGTGGTCAGGTTGGTTTAACTTGCACTGAAAGTGATGGCCACAGTTGTGCAGAGTTCATTTAAAAAATCTTTCCAAGACCTAACCAATACCTCAAAATATGGCTTAGCATTTATTGGTTTCAGATGGTAATTGTGGAAGTATAACGGAGATTTGTTAGTGAGTTCCTTGCTCATGTTATGAACCCACATTCTGCTCTGTAAGGGAATCTTATGGTGCCAATATTGACAGGAATGCTTGTTGCACCTTGTGCATCAGTCTGGTAGTGACATAAGTGGGTTGCTTTAGTTAAAGAAATCATTAAGTAACTTTCAATAACCTCAGCAGTTGTAAAAGCAAGTGACTGAGATTTGCAGGTATGAAATGGAGAGCAGAAGCTGAGCTTTTCAGAGCAGGTTACAAAGCTGTTCAGTTACAGACTGAAGTATTTGTGCTCATCACAGTGTTTTTTTTGCTGTCTTTGTTGGGTCCTATGACCAGGGAAAACATTTATCCTGCATGTACTCCCCTAGCTCACCCAAAACTGTGTTTCCATTACCAAGTCAAAGAAGGAGAAAGGTAAGTTTGAATAGTTGGGGTAAAATCAGATGAGGGAGAAATAAAAAGGCATCTAGCAGAGGCTACTGGACTTGATTATTTTCAGAGGTTCTCCTGTTTGTTTTGTTTTTAAGAAGGTAGAAGTTTTTAGAAGGAAAGTTGATAATGCTCTTTATGTCCTAATGGACCCAGAAATATTTTGGGACTATTTGTCTTTTGATGAGGCTCTTTGTACTGGACTATTTAAAATATTCTTGCTTGATAAAAGAGTGCAGCTGTGGAATCAAACACAAAGCTCAGTTTTTAAACGCATAGAGTGTTTTTGCTTAGTTTCCACAAGTAGTGCCTCCAATAAGTAGATGGGGCTTTAAACACTAGCTCAGATTTGCTGATATTAAGAGCAAACCAAATGTAGCTGTTGTTTTAAAGACAGGGTCTCTAAAATCCTGTTCTTAAGATCATAAGCAATTTTATGGGCTGTTTCATGGCAAGGATATCTCCAATTTATTGTTTTACTAACTGTGAGCAGTTTGATAAGACAGAGATTTTTACTCTTGCCCTGGTGCAAAACCTGATTTTATCAAGAATTTACTACTTCAGGGAAGTGGTTTTGAACTTTAGCCAGGGTCACTAGTGCTGTGACTCACTGGCTTTTTTTCTGTGGAAGGCGTTAACATCTTCACCGTGCTGCAGTGTGCGTATTCAAATACAAAACCTCACAGAATCCTATATAAGTGGCTCCCAAAGACCCAGCCCTTCAGTACACCCTGCTGGGATAAGGTAAGACTTACATAGCTCACTGGGTAACTCTAGAGATGCCACAGATGTATTTTATGGTGCAGTCAGAAGGTGCTTAGTTTTCTCTGGTATGCTGTTTAAGTGCTAGCTTAGGAGCAATGCTTAAAAGTGCCTTTGTAATAAGAGGCACACCTTGGTGTTGGGCATTGCGGCTTTGGGTTTGCAATGATACTAAAATGTGACCCGGAGAAAACAGACAGTTTGGAAAAACCAGAGGTTGAAACTAGAAGATCTTTGAGGTCCCTTCCAACCTAAACCATTCTATGATTTTGGTAGTATTTTAGACTGTGACTTGTTGGTAAAATAGCTTTTATTCCTAGAAAGCCAGATTCTGTTCCTCTTGGTTTTGCCAGGTAGCCTTTTAGCTTTCCCTGTCTTAGTTAATGGAACAGAGAAGTCAACTTTTCAAAGTGTGCCTGTGAGCAGTTGCTTTAATTTCCCATTTAGAATCATAGAATAGAATCATAGAATAGAATCATAGAATCAGTCAGGGTTGGAAGGGACCACAAGGATCATCTCATTCCAACCCCCCTGCCATGGGCAGGGACACTCTAGCCTAGATCAGGCTGATTTCAAAGCTCCCAGATATTGTAACTATGAATGTTGTGTGGGACTGTGAAACAGACTCATGTCTGCTTTGCTGCCATCCATTAATAACTGATAAGGGCTCTTTGAGACCTACTGTGGTTCCACTGTCACCATTGCCAAGAGTTGCCCTGAATCCCTTTCCATGTGAATCTTTCCTTCTTTGTGGGTTGCATCAGGTCCAGGAGGACTGAAGGGTTCTGAAGTGGGCACTCTGGTGAGTTCTAATTAATTGAATTAAACTGAATTTTATCTCACAAGTTGCCATCCTAGCATTAAGGAGGGGGGAAACGAGTTAAAATCAGCTTTAAATTCTTTGCCATCTGTTTTGTTGAAAAATATGTGCAGTCACTTCATAACAAATCACTCTCCCTGTGAAGATGCAGGTGGGCTAAAAGGGCAGTTACTGGCATGGCTGCAGTGGTACTACTTGTAGATTGTGCATTGTCAGGAGGACGTAAGTCTTGTAGCTTTTGGTGTCTTTGATTACGGCTGGTGGGGCTTAAGCTGGGATGACAGAGCAAGATGATTTAAACTAAAGCTAGGCAGCTTTGGGGTCCAGCAAAGTTGAGCTCTGAATAAAGTTTTCCTTTCCAGGCACATTTCTAGGGGGAGGAGGAGGTGCCTTTTTGTTCTTTCAGCTACTTGATTGCCTATTGCCTCTTTGCATGATCTGATTTTAACTGGTAATTTGCAGAGCGTGTCTGGGAGCTCTGACTTGTGAACAGGATAGAGCTGAAAGTGAGCTTTGGTCAGTGCTGACAGCTCACTGCTGACAGCAGAAGTGAAGCAGGACTTACCTAGGGAGAGGTTCAAGAGCTGATCAGCTGCTGGCAGAAGCAGCAGAGGTTAACAGTAAAAAGGCAATGTCTGTGATTGAAGAGTCCAGAGAGTGAGCCAGGGATGTTCTTGTAAAAGTAGAGGAAGAAAATTACTGCACAGCTCTGATCCCTGTGATTGGGAGTGCCATTGCTTGTCAGCCACAAATAGATCATTCCAGATCAGTCAAGCTGTGAACAAGTCTTATCTATTTGTGGGAAGTTCCGCTTTTATCTTGTGCTGAGATTTAACCCACATGCTGACCACCACCTGCTCACTTCCTGAGAACCGATCTGTGCTTCCTACCCAACCCCTCCCAGTTTATAAACTGACCATGATGTTCTTCAGTGTGAAATACCAAAGTTTGGGTCCTGCTGTGCACGCCTCAGACTTCCTGTGTGCCTCCTTCCTGTCAGAGCATGGTCAACTGAAATATCCTTGATTTAGGATAAGCACTACTTAGCAACAACTGAAACTTCAGCATGTTAGCAACATTTTTCTTATACTAAATCCAAAATATAGCACTGCACCAGCTACTAGGAAGAAAATTTCCTCTGTCCTAGCTGAAACCAGGACAACTTAAGATTTATCTAATGATAAATGCATAGTTGTTTAACTTGACTGACACTTATACCTCTGTTGTGCAGCTGAAAAGATGGATATTGAGGCTGGAGATGAAATTGCTATTGTTGGAATTGCATGCAACTTTCCTGGAGGTGAGTTTTGGGTGAAAGCAATGCAGGCTGTAGGGTGAACACTGAAAATCACAGCCACTCACTAATGCTGGGGTGAAGGAAAAGGAGATTATACCTCTTACAAATACACCTAAATACTGCCTCTTGTACAGGCTGGAAAGCTGGCTGCAGTAAAAACCTGATAGTGCCTACTGAAATAGCAGTGAGAAGCCTGCAGTAGAGTTGTCTCCTACTTACACAATTTTATGTACAACTGGGCCCTATGGAAGTGACAGCTGACTTTATATTCTCAGATTAGATGGCTGGCTGAGATTAGGTAGGTGACTGAGAGTAGATAGGTGACTGAGATTAGATGGGTGGGAATGTTTAGATAGCAGTGAGAGATTGCTAGGTTCTAGCTGCTGCAGTTAAGCTGTCCATACTCTTTGCCTTAGATAGACACAGACTTAAAAACTCCAGAAATAATCCAGGGAATGGAATGTAGTTCTGACCTTGCAAGTCAGTGTTCAGCCCTAAAGGTGATCATGCTAGTCTCTCTCTTTCTTTCTTTTCTTTCTTGCCCTCATGACATATCAGTTCTTGGCTTCACTCTGTCCAGAATTCACTAGGTATATGTAGTACAGTGATAGCTCTTGTGGCCCACAGCTAGCTGTGAACACTCCTCAGTCTAGTCAAGTGATAGTAAATACACAGCAGCAGTCGCTTACCCAAGCATTAAATACTGATGTGGTGCAAGCCAGTTGTGGCTCCAGACACAGCCAGTAAATGGACTCTCTTCACAAATGTTGTCTTCGTTGCCTTGCTGTGCAGTAAGTGAACATGTGATTCTACTTGAGCAATCTAGATTGATTGGTGAGAGTTCTTTGTAAGTGCCTGTGAGTTTCTGAGTCTACCTGGGGAGCCTTGTAAGTGCCTGTGAGTTTCTGAGTCTACCTGGGGAGGGGGAGCAGATAATTTAATCCGCTTTAAAACCTTTGCACAACAGGAGATGGCATTGACAATTTCTGGAAAGTCCTGGAGGAGGGCAAAAACTGCACAGTTGAAATCCCTGCTGAGAGGTTTGATACCAAGGACTGGTATGATCCAGATGACAACAAGCCAGGAAAGATGTGCACCACACGAGCATCTCTGCTGGATGAGTGAGTCTGTTCCTGTGCTGTGCCCCTGGGTTTGGTTTTGTGCTTAGTGTAACATGTCCAGCTGTGGCCTGAACACAGCTGCTGCTCTGGTTTTCATAGTATGCAGAACATGTGTCCTTTGAGTCTTGAAGTGGATGCATATTGTCCATGGATTGCAGCATGTTCTGGTCTGTGTCTTCCAGATTTAACTCATTTGACAACCACTTGTTTGGGATTAATAATACAGAAGCTGAACGCATGGATCCGCAACAGAAGTTACTGATAGAATGCACCTACAAAGCGCTGGAGGATGCAGGAGTCCCTGTAGAAGCTGTCAGTGGCACCAAGACAGGTGTTTTTATTGGTAAGATGAAAAATGGATGGTGAAGAAAAACTGCTTGAGTGTTCTAAAGATGGGAGCACTCCTTTGTAAACTTCACCTATGTAACTAGCACTGGAGGTCTAGGGCTGCTGTGCTACACCACTGCTTGTGATTTTTGGATCCCAGTAAGAATTGCTGGGCTGCTCCAGAAGTTCATGGTACAATTCACATAGCTATTTTAGGTGCTCCTCTTGGTGTCTTCAGGCACTGAGGTTGAAGCAGGAAACACTTAAAGCAGCCTGATCTCCTCCAAGGAGGTCACCTGCCTAATGGGTGAAGATGGTGGATGTAGGCTTTTTGGTAAGGTTTCTGGTCCTGTGCCTCACAGTATCCTTCTGGACAAGTGCAGCTGTGAGAGGACCCGGTACAGAATGCATGGAGTGAAGAGCTGGGCTCAAAGGGTGGTAGTGAATGGGCCTAGATGCGGCTGGTAACTGCAGTCATCAGCAGTGGTTCCTCGGAGCTCAATTCTAGGCCCACTTCTGCTCAATATATTCACCAGTGACCTGGATGCAGGAACTGGTTGATTCCTCAGTTCACCAATAGAAAGTTTGCCCTTGATACTAAGCTGGGAGGTGCTGCTGGATAAGAGGCCATGTGGATGGGCCTAGGTAGGCCGGAGCACTGTGCACACCTCAGTGGCAGCCTCGCCTTGAGTGGTGTCTGCAATTCTGGGCCCTGAAACATGGTGTCCAGAGGAGAGCACCAGAGCTGGTGGAAGGTCTGTAAAGCATGTCAGGTGAGGAGCACCTAAGGACTGCTAAGAGCAGCTAAAGACAGCCAGCTCTGTCTAGTTTGGAAAACACAAGGCCCAGGGGCAACCTTTTTGCTTCCTGAGGAGGGTTAAGTGGAGAGGGAGGTGCTGATCTCTTCTCCCTTGTGTCCTGTGATAGGAGGCATAGAAATGGATGAAAGCTGCATCAGGGGAGGTTCAGGCTTGACTTTAGGAAGCATTTATTTACTGAGAGTGTGGTAAGACATTGGAACAGGCTGTCTAGATAGGTGATTGGTGCTTGTGCTAGTTTGAGCCTAGCTGGGA
>WAAF01016765.1:1545-13310 GCA_013400475.1 Tricholaema leucomelas | reverse complement strand
GTGGGAGATGTCCCTGCCTATGGCAGGGGGTTGGAGCTGGATGATCCTTGAGGTCCCTTCCAACCTAAACCATTCTATGATTCTATGATTCTATAACTGGAGTATTGCATTTACATATATTTTTAAGAATCCACTTTCAAATGGGTGTTGCTAAAGCTGTACTGGCAATAAAGCAGTGAAGTGGAAATTAGTGATAATCATTGAGCAGAGAATTGCAATTGCAGTTACATGTAAGCTGTAGGAGTCAAACTTTCTGCTATAAGCCCGTGATCTTTTGAAGATGTAGCTGCACTGTAAAGAGTAGACTTTACCTCAGGAACCCTGAGACAGGATTCCAGGCAAGGCCTGCTGAGATTTCTTTGTGCAAATTGCAGTAGAGGCAGGGAAGTTATAGAAAGGGACCTTGAGAATTTAGAAATATGAGCAGGAAAAAATGAAATGAGATTCAGTTTGGAGGAGTGGAAAAAAAAAATCATCATTTAATGCCTCTAGAGAAATGTGTGCAAAGAGGTAATGTGAAACAAACATTCAGTAAATGGAAGATGTGATGTTTTGGTTGCAATAACAGTGAAGGAAATCTGTGGGTTGACAATGAACCATGTCTCTGTTAGTAAAATGCAGGCAAAAGGAACAACAGAAACTGAGCACATAGTTTTGGGGAATGCTGCAAGGAAACAATCCATTGTGGTCCAAGGAGGATGTACAACTTTTGCTTCAGCCACATGAGAAAGATAAAGATTCAAAAATGCTGTTATAATAAAAAGAATGAAGAGAAACTGTTGTTTTCAACAAAAGTGATTGAAAAGCAGGAAGTGACAGAGGTAGAAGTATCTGATGAAATAATCAAGAGGCAAGAGGAGGACTAACAATTGTTTGACAGTGTGGAAGGTTATTGATACTGTGAAGGAAGTACAATTACTAAAGGTGATCCATGGAGACTAGTTAGGCAGAAGAAACACAAGAAACTAAGCAAAAAAAAATAGACTGAATTGAGTAATTAGAAGTTCTTAATAGAGAAGTCTATTAGACCAAGAAATGTTCTCCTAAGAGACATGGCTGTAAGCTCTTTAGTGCAGGCCTCGTGACTGTTTATATGTTTGAACTGCACTTAGCACAGCTGGAATTGCAATCCTTATTTGATATGGTGGGTTCTACTGCAACAGAAATAACAAACAGCAATAATTATGTGCTGTGGTATGTCCATAGGGGACATATACTGAGGGTGAATCCTCCTGTTAGTTATATTCTGACAAGGTCAGTGGTATTAGTTGCATTCAGGCTAGTGGTGTCAACAGGGTAATTTAGCCTGCTTCATCTGTAAATGTAGAATATGTGTGGTTTCTGCTCCTACATCCACATACTTTTTATTTGTTGTAGAGTCATGCAAGCTAGACAATTTCAAGCTACACAGAGGGAATATTTCATGTCCAATGAACTTATGTCATAGGGTATACTAGCAGATGTTTGGAGTCAAAGGAATGAATGTCAATGGATGTTTCTTCAAAGCAAAAAAATTTGCTAGGTGCTGTAAAGTATATTTTGTTCCTTCAGGACTGGTATTTGGGAACTGAGAATGTAATCATTCCTTCTCTGTCACTTGCATTCCAAGTAAGTTCTTTGTCAGTTTCTGATTCTTTCTCCTATAGACAGAAGTCCAGATCCTAAGATAAATCATCTCAATCTTGCAGAAATAAGGACACTGGGGAACATGCAGACAAGAGCTCCCAGCAGTACTGCAGCTTGGGAGTGATGGGTTGGGAATGTTTCTTTAGGTTACAGGGAGATATCTTTCACCTCTAGTGACATTAAACTTTTCTGTTTAAAGTACTGAGTGGCTACCCTATTTTTGTCTGTGAGCACCAAGTTGTTGTTGTTATCAATTCTTTTAGTTTGTTTGTTTTTACTGCTACTACTACTACTACTACTACTACTACTACTATTTTAATGGCTGAAATCTAAGAAGATCTGGAACTTGTCAGAACATTGAGGAATTGATGAGAAAGCAATTGATGGCAGACACTTCAATCTTAGTCATTTCTTGTCTTGTTTTTCTGGTACTGTGATGTACATTAGCAAAATAACTGAAGTAAATGATGCATTTTCAGTCAGCTTTATTTCTAACTCATGCATCTGAGAAGGACCCAGCAGTGCATTTGGCAGGTAAAGTGGAAAACAATACATGAAGTACCATTATAAAATGCAAAAAGTCAATTTGAATGTCAACAGCAAAGACAGGGGACGTAAGCTTTAAAGAAGTCTAGTTTGAGGAAATGAGGGCACCACATCGTGTATCCCTAAGTGCTTAAGATCCAACCTGTAGGACAATGCTTCTTTTCATTACACACTGACTTTCATTATTTTAGACCACAGAACTCTCCAAGTTTGTTGTGGACGATACATGGATAAGAAGAAAATGCTGCCCAATCCTGTGAAGTTTGTGAACATCTAAATTTAATTGTGTATATTTTCCCATTTTAGTGTAACAAAACTGCACTTTGTCACTATTTACAGAGGAAGTCTATTCTCTCCTAAAATTTGCTTTAGTAGAAAAAAAATCGTGATTAAAAATGAAAGAAGAATTGTTATGTCACTTTTCGAGGCTGCAAAATCAGTGAATGGATTATGGGAGCAAAGGAATATTGCAACCACTATGCTGGGTTGCTCCAAGGCTGTGCAGGAGACTGGAAAGACATGAGTTTATACCAATATGATACATAGAAGGTCAATATGTTTATTGAAGCCAAGAGTGATACTTATATAGTGGATTCGGTATATACATATGTAATCTTGATAGGCTCCACTAACAACAACATTTCACTTGTTCCCAGGGCTGACCAGCCTGCCCCCCTTCAAGGCTCCCTTGCACAACTCAGCTACAGATAGCAGCTAACTTTCTCAGCTTCTCTGCTAGCTTCCCCAGGGCCTCTTCCCTGCAGCTGTGCTTCTTCACAGGGTGACCTTAGCCCCACCCTGCCTGTTCTCCTTATTTTTCAGACTGCTCAGTTCTGCTCAATCCTGCTCAAACCCCGGCACCACTAGGCTTCACAGTTTTCGATAAACCACTAGAAAGAAAATTAAAATAATGAGTAAGAAATGAGCTATTGTTAATCACTAAAGTTCTTTGCATCTCTTTTAGTTAATGTTGTAATACTGAAGAGATGTAACTCAGTGGCATGGCTTGGAAGGAGGCAAATTCAGTGTTTGTTGATTAAGCATAACGGTTTTACCACTAATCAAAAACAAGAACAAAATATCCCTCTTTGTTCCTGATCAGGAGATAAGACTTTGACTCCTGGGTTTTGTCATGATTTGAGGCTAATTGGAATATTTTACTGAGAGAAATTAAATCCTTATCTATGAGAAGAAAGAAAAAAATAAACAACAGCACCCTATATCACTCATTCTTCTGGTCTATATGGTTGCATTTCCTTAACTCTAATCCTACCTAATGCTTTATTTCCCCTAACCTTCTTGTCATATTTTTTGACATCTCACCTCAGATGTCTCCAGATTTATCACGTGACATATACGAGGATTCATCTGGTTATTTCTGAAGGGAGGGAAAGAGGAGGGGAAAGGAGGTTTGGGTCAGGAGCCTCCTGGGGAATTTGATTTCTGGAAGGGGTATTGTGTTTCCACAGGCCCTACGAGGAGACGCTGAGGGAGCTGGGATTGTTTAGCCTGGAGAAGAGGAGGCTCAGGGGTGACCTTATTGCTGTCTACAACTGTCTGAGGGGTGGTTGTGGCCAGGGGGAGGTTGCTCTCTTCTCTCAGGTGGCCAGCGCCAGAACAAGAGGACACAGCCTCAGGCTGCGCCAGGGGAAATTTAGGCTCGAGGTGAGGAGAAATCTCTTCACTGAGAGAGTCGTTGGACACTGGAATGGGCCGCCCAGGGAGGTGGTGGAGTCGCCGTCCCTGGGGCTGTTCAAGGCAGGATTGGACATGGCACTTGGTGCCATGGTCTAGCCTTGAGCTCTGTGGTGAAGGGTTGGACTTGATGATCTGTGAGGTCTCTTCCAACCCTGATGATACTGTGATACTTTTAACTTGTATATAACTGTATTTATTTCTGTATATGCTTGTAAATTGTGTTAAGCTGTAAATATAGCTTCATTCCTTAACTCCCAGCTGGCTGAGTCTAGTCTGGATGATTTCACAGGGGGGTTGGGGGGGCAGGTAACTCCCAAATCAGCAGAGTTTCCAAATCAGCTGTCACATGACCATAAATAAATATTTCATATGGGAGTTTTCATATCTCTGTACTTGTAAGTCCCATTGAGACTTTACTGTGAGAAACTTTACCACTGAGAAACTTTCAAGCTCTAATCTCTGTGCTGAAACCATCTCTGTTTCCATCATTGTCTGAGCAAAACAGTCACCATAGAGGTATGCTTTATCCACACTTGAGATGTCATTTAAGATGAGGTGAATCATGCTTTTTTCTTTCTATTTACTATAAAGGGAGACAAAGATGGTGACTGTAATGCAAATAGTTAGTGTTAAGTGAGATGAATCTCACCCTCAGAGTTAGCTCAAGTTTGACACAAATGGTGGCAGCTCACTGGCTCCAGCAAAGCTTTGTCTCTTATGAATCATTGCATGAAAGCATATTACTTCCAAAGCTATTTCATGAGCAGATATCCATCCCCTTATGATGCTCAGAGTCCAAGCTAATTAGCATGGAGGATACAAGTTGGCCCAATGAGCATCTCTGGATGTTTCTCTTTAAGAAGTAGTTCTGTTAAGTTTGTAACAAAACTAAAGTGTAGCAGCTTATTTAACGGGATCTTTGTGCTTAAACATGGTATAGACCTTGCTGTACCTGAGCTGGCTCCTATAGTGGAGGGCCACATAGGCCCAAATAGTCTTACATATGCCTTGCCTTGCCTGGACGTGTTTTCCTGCCCAAACATGTTTTTCTGCCCAAACCAGAGGTAAACACACTAAATGGACAAAAAGGCCACAGTAGGCCTGGTGCCACAAAGTCTGGCCTGCCCAGGGCCCAGATTGTATAACATGGTTGCATAAGCCCGCACGCTTAGAGTATGGCCCACCGGGTGTAGGGCCCATGCTCTTCCCATATTTGGGGGTACAAAACTTGTGTACCCTTCCTAATTTGGTGTGTTTTGGCTGACTGCCAGAAGCCTGTTGGACGATATCATGGCCAAAGGACCATTAATCTTGGCCCACATCCGATAAAAGGGGCAATCCAGGTAAACAAGATGTTCTTGCTACTCTCTCCACTCACCTCTCCCTGTCTGCCTGCTGCCTGGGGCCACTACCTCTGTTTGCTTTACGTGATCCTTTGTTCCACGACACTGCACCCACCCAGTGGATGGTCAAATGAGGCATCCCTGGCTGGCTGCCACTCCAGCCCGCCGCATCAGCCCAATGGTGTTTGTGGAATCTTCTTGAAGAGCGTGCCCCAATTCAAATTGAACTATCACCTCCACGTGAAATTAACCACATGACTTTCTCTCTATATATTTTGGGACCACAGATACTGAGACTTCCAACTAGTGAGTATTTGAAATCTCTTGATTCAAGTTGCTAAGGAGTTTCATTAACTTTACCAGCGGCATTTTATGCCACAAGACTCTCTGATCAGAACATTTCTGAAACCTCTACCAAGTGGCTTAATTAAGCTGTAAATAGACATTCTGTAAAATAGTTTCACCAACCATGTAAAAAGAATTTGTGTGGGTTAGCTGTACATAAGCTTGGGGGAAATTGGCTTTGTATATATTAATAAATTATTCAATAACCTTCAAATCAGCCTCAGATCTCACCCCAAACTCAGACTCGAACCCCTCCACAACAACTCCATGCAGGTTTCTTCTGGATATCTTCTTTCCATATTTCTAAAGCAGTGGTTACAAGCCATAGCAAAATGTCTGTTTCATATTTGTGTGTTGAATGTGTGGAGGGCTGATGAAACTGAGTTTGCCACAACCAGCTTAGATTTGGAAACTTTAATGTTTTTAATGCCTATTTTCTCTGTAGTCTATATTATGTGTGGCTCTGTTACTTACAGTATTTGCCTGATTAAGTTGAATGGTTTGTTTCCAGAACAACCTGTCTGCTTGTGATGAAATGTCATGGGTAATCCGGTTGGTCACAAACAGTATGTTCATTTCTGCAAGGAAACCAAGAAAATTTTAAGTAGACTCTTTGAGTCTGGAATAAAATTACTGATATTACATCAGGAGTGAGTAATAGTCATAACAAGTCTCTTCTTAGAGTCCATAGACTTGCTAGCAGGACTAAAGGCTTGAAAAATACGCTTTCCCAACTCTGTAGTTAATGAACTAATGACTTTCCCATCTTACCTGTACATCATTTAGTTCTGAAAGTGGGTAGGCTGAACCCTTAGTGATGTCAGAATGTTGATGTATTGTCTATGAGCAAAGCCAAACCCATCTCCATTTCCAGAGAACTTCATCTGATTATGAAATTCTCTGTGCCATGATGTCTCTTCTTAAGAAGGCTTTCCATGGAACTGTGAAAGTCACAGATAAAACTTACAAGAAAAAAAAAAAAACAAACCCAAAAACCATTACAAGAAAATTCTAATTGATATTAAACACAGGCATTTACCCCCAGAAACAGTACAAAACATTTCTCATCAATCACTCTGATCACTCTGTAGATTTCTTCTCCATACTTTCTAACAAGGTTACTACTTCAACAAATAACTCACACAAGACTGAACACTGAATTTTAAATAGATTTTGGCTGGCAGTAATAACAATCTCTCCTGTGTACTTGGTTATGAAAAACATGGATCATTAATTGCACCATAAACATGTGGCCTGGTTTTAACTCAGTCAGCAACTCAGCTCTAGCAGTGCGCTCACAACTTTCCAACCATTATTGTGTTTCTGCCTCCCTCTGGCTCTGGGTGGATGTATTGGGTTTGGCTGAGTTGGAATTAATTCTTTTCAGAGCATCTTTCTGGTTCTTTGTTTTGCAGTGATGTATCTGGATGTTGATAACACACCTGTTTTGACTACTGCTAAGCCAAGCACCAGGACTGTGCTTTTCCATCATTTTCTCTCCCAGTAGTAGGCTGAAGGATTGGCAAGATCTTGATAGGGCCAGCTCACTCAAACTGACCAAGGGACTGTTGCATACCATACGACTTCAGATGTAAAAGATAAGTGAAAGAAGGAAGTGTGGGGACATTCATTGATGGCATCAGTCATTTGGACAAACTGCTATGTATACTGAAACTCTGTTCCTGAGAAGTGATGGAACATCATCTGCTGATGGGATGTAGAGAATAATATATTTGTTTGCTCTTGCTTCCACTTGTAGTCTTTCATCCTATTAAATTACTACTAACTTGACTCATGAGCCTTTTGATATATTTTTCCTTCTCTCCTGTCCACCTAAGTAGGGAAATGATACAAAGGCAATGGTGGGGATCAGGTCCTTAGCCAGGACCAAACCACCACAGTGGGCAACAAACAAAAGAACCCAGGAGACAGATTCAAGATAAGGAAGATTTACCACTGAGGGGTATCAGATAACACAAAGGAAAATATGAGTATATGTGTTATCAGGGGAACAGACAAAATGTAAACCACATGCACCTATGAACCAAAGTACAAAAAGAGCCATTTTCCTGGAAATGGGGGAAATCAGCAAATAGGAAAGTTTACAAGCTATAGAATTGTGATGGTTTGGGTGTCCCCTCCCCCCCCCACTTTAGAAATCACACAGACTAGACTCAGCCAGCTCTGGAAATTTGAATGAAGCTTATATTTACAGCTGGCACAATTTACAAGCAGATATTTACAGTATATACAGACATATACAATGTAAAAAGGTAATACAGACACAACTCCCCTCCCAGGAACCTGAGTCCCCAGGAGGGACTCTCAAACACCCCCTCACCTTCCCCCTACCCCTCTCAACCTTACTCCAGTCCCAAGGAAGAATGGAGGTTCAGCTAAGAGGATTAAGAAGCAAAGTGAATCAGCCAAGAAGCAAATGGAGGGTGAGGTTAGAAAGCAAGATGGAGTTCAGCCAGCAGACTGAGCTCCCCTGCAGGCAAAGAGCCAAGAGCACAGCCCTGAACAAAGTGCCCAAGCAAAGTGATGATACTGTGATACTGTGTGATACTGTGACTTTATCCAATGTTTTGCTTTTCCTTTCTACACATCTCAGCAAGACTGTGAGTGAAGTAGACAACACCATTGATTTCATTTCTCAGCCTATTATCTAGCTCCTTTCACCAAAACATTCTAGCTAGGCTCAAACTAGCACAAGAATACACTCCAAATTCTATGAGCCTTTCCAGCCCCACAGAGCCTTCTTCCTTTTGTAGCAAGCGTGATGTCACTCTGATGTTGAATAACCATTTGCCCTCCCAGCTTTCAGTCCACTACTGTGGGGACAGCAGAGATTAGCCCTCCCAATTCCTTCTGGCAGGGCTAGCCAGCATAAACCATTACATTAAGTAATACAGAATTGCTAAAAACTAACACAAGCCATGTCTCACTTTTGCTGACAGTTTTGTATGAATTGGTGGCTGAAAAGTCCAAACCTACAAAACTTAATTTTCTTAGGTACTTAGCAACTAAATACTTTTAGTGAGGGATGGATGAGACCTTATGTGTTTTTTCTTCTCTTCCCTTATTTACTTTTGTGAGCAAAGCAAATGGAAAGTTATGTCTCAAACCAGTAATATTTAAATAAAGTATTTTTAGAGAGATCTGTCTTTATGAAAAAAAAAAAAAAAATTCCAAATAAAAATTTGTACTGGATAGATATGTTTTTTACACAGAGCAAGTTCTGAGCACAGGGGAAGATGAAAGGTTTAGTTTATGCTATTGGGGAAAGAACTGAAAGGTCAACAAGGGAGGCAGAATAGTAATCAATTGATGAAATGATTAAACCACTTATTCCTAGCAATAGAGGTTGAGGGGAAAACAATTGTACATTTATGAGATATTAAATAGGCATAAGTGACATAATTTGGAGTTTGAATATGGACTTCTTCCTTAAAAACAAACCACCCTTTGAATTAAACCATCCATCAGTGTGGTATCTTCAAATAGAAATGATAATGCATATTCCCACTAACAAAATCATGGACATTTCCAGACTGGGATACACATCATCCTCTGGCAGATTTACTACAGTCAAGGAAATAACAAAAAAAAATGCTTAACTTCAGTCATCCATCACAGAAACAGAGCTAAAAACTCATGTGATAATAACTTAGTAGCTATCAAGTTTTAATATTTTTATTTTCACCATCACAAAGCTGAAGATGCTACTTATTATCCCTATTTACAGAAGGAAGCTTGAACACATTTAGAATAGGTTTCTACTTCCCACAGAGTTCAGTTCTTTTGTGGATCTGGTGCTATAGATATGCACAGTGCAGTGAAGCACAATACAGAGTGATCTGAAGGTGACCTTCCTTGTAAGTAGAGCTTATTACCTTGGGCATAATATGACCCCAATGCTGGAAAGTTTCTTCCAGCCCTGAAACAGAGTGTCTCCATCACAGAAAGTTGTTGGGTTTTTTCATGGGTGAAAAAAAGTACTTGTTGAATTTCTAGAGCAATGACATTCTGAATGTCATTTTGAAAAACAACAAGCACACAAATAAAACAATCCCTCCAAACATTAACAAAAAAAATCAAACCAAAACCCAACAAACTAAAGAAAAAAAATCTGTCATTTTTTTCTTTCTACAAAAAACTGTGAATATCTAGACAGAGATTCTAGAAAATCATTTCAGCTGAGAACAAGAGTCAAACATCACATTGCAGTCCTTCTTATTCAACAATGGACTTAGTATTAATGAACAAACTATTCCATTAAGAAACAGCCAATAGGTTGCTGCAGACTTGTACTGTCTCTGTGTTCCAGTGTCCTATTTTTCTCCAAATGCCAATTTAAAATAGTTTTTACTGTTGCAAAGAATGTAGTTTACTGCTACAAAACAATTTTATTGCCCTAAAACAATAATATATTTGCATTCATTACTAACTCTTAAAACCTATTGCAGTTATAAAAGAGAGAGTAACAACATGAAGGGTTTGAAGGGCAGTAGATAATAGCCTGAAAAACACTCCAAAATGCCTGAAGATTCAGACATAAAATAAGAATGATAAACAAGTTTGTTATTTGTTAGTGATGGTTATGCTAGAGAGAGTACTTTTACATTATTTTTTCCTCTTTAAAGTTTTATGGAGAACATATTTCATTCATAAGATGAGCATAAATTAAACATGTTTCATCTGTCTGTTCAGTTAAGAAATAGCAAGAAATAATGAGCTGTGCAGTGATAAAGCTGTTAAGCCAATGTGAAAGGCCTCTGTAGAGCAATCTGCGAGGTATAAAAAAGAGAAAGGTCCAGTTTCCATAGCCATTCACTCCTCATACAGCCTTGAGGTATAAATGATTGTTGTGGAGGGCTCAAAGGCCTGAAAATAGGTTTGTTTATGCCTTTCCTGGACATGTTTTCTGACAAAATCAGAGGTAAACACAATATATGGATAAAAGGGGCACAATAGGCCTGGTGCCATAAAGTCTGGCCTGGCCAGGGTCCAGGTTGTATAATGTGGTTGTAAACATGTTGTGTGAGCCCTCACACACCCAGCTCATGCCTGCCTAGTTTAAGGCCCATGTGTTTACCATATTTGGAAAGTCTAGGCCTGTGGCTTTTGTCTATTACGGTATGTTTGGCTAACTGCCAAATGCTGATTGGTCATTCTGGAGTCCAAAGGGCCATTAATCTCAGTCCACATTTGATAAATAGAGGCACACAGGTAAACAACATGCTCATGCTCACTTGCTCATTCAGGCTCCCTCGCTTCCTTTCTTAGACTCACCAGCACTGCTTTTTGTTTATGCATGCCTATTTGCTTTGCTGTTATTATGGAGCTCAGTCTCCCAGCCAGCTGTGCACATTTGCACGCCCCTGTGGTGAGTTATCAAGACCAGATCCTGTATTGCCTGCCTTTACCTATGGAGATCAGACTCCCATGCAGCTGTGCATCCTATTGCATGCCTGCTGCCTTATCACTGCCTGGTTAAGTGCTACTGCTGCCGAGTTACCAGGAAGCAGACCCCACTTGTCTGCACGTTATCGGCCTGCTAGCCAGCATGAGACTGTGCTCAGACTGACAGCATCGTACTCCTTCTGCACCTGAGGTCCTGCCAAGAATTCTCAGACAGAGCATCCAGAAGAAGCCAGGAGACAAGGGCAGAGATTGCACCCTTTACCAGGAGAACAAGGTCAGAGACTGTCATTTCCCCAGAAGCTGGGAAGATTCTCCTTTCCCCTGAAGCTGTGAGCATTCCAGTGTCAAGATCCATGGTCAAAGACTCCCCTGAAGTTTGGAGACTAGTAATAGGCTGTGGTGTAGCCCCAGAGAGTGATTGCTAATCAATAAGAATTTGTGAGTAAATGCTTTAATGCCTCTGTAATTTCTATTGCCTCCTGACATAGAGCAGGAAGAGCTTTCAACCCACCCTTGCTGGACAAGAAGTATACTGACCCCAAGCACCATTAAGCCGCAGGGAAAGTCCTCTCTCTGTTGATTGTTTAAATATATGCTAATTAGTAACAAGTTACTGTTTGAGACATTCCTATAATGTCCTCCATGACCATGTAGATCCATATTAATATTAAAGTTCAGTGGTTGGGGGTTGTTATAAATGGGTTAGTTTAAATCTTGGTTTGGGGTAAAATGCAATGAGGCTGATTAACAGTTATTAAATAATTTATTAATATATATATA
>WAAF01016758.1:1927-32625 GCA_013400475.1 Tricholaema leucomelas | reverse complement strand
GACCCCAAGTGGCAATAGCTGCGGGGACAACTCTCTCTGTTAATAGTTCTATGCTAGTCATTGTAATAGAGTTATTACTAAGCCGTTTATTGTGATATTTTTCCCATAAGGTCTTTCATAACCGTGAATGAATCATATTTAATATAGTGGTTGGGGGGTGTTGAGAGTTAAGAATATTGAGTTTAATAAATATATATTTTTATATAACTATCTCGCACCGATTGATTTCTCCCTATCGCCATGAATGGGAGATAAGGGCAGAATTCTCTTCCACGACAGGTGACAAGTGTTCTGAATGTCAAAATTAACAAACAATATTAATTTGGGGAAAAGCATAACTTGCATTAGTGTTTTGTGTCGCAGAAAATATTTGTGGGAAAAAAATAGCTGAAAGAGAAAGTTTACAACAAAAGTCGTGTTAGAATTTCAGTTTATTATTTAGTAGTATCTAAAAAAAAAATACAATAAATTCATTAGGTTGACAAAAAGTCAGTCAAAAGGAATTCTAGGAAAGTTAACATAAAAGTAAGAAAAGAAGAACAGAATCACTCCATAAGCAAAATCAGTGTCGAAATTATCTTAGACGCTTTGAAGCTTCTCTGATTCTGTGATTACGATGTCATTTTTTCACTCCTTTGGACCTGGTGAATGAAAGAAGTTTACAGAACAGAGATGCTATGGGGACTTTACTGGGCCTGTGAACCTGAAGCACTCACCTTGAGAGGAAAAGCTGTGGTGCTGGGATTGGTTCAGCCTGTAGCAGTGACATCTTGCAGGTGTCTGACTGCAGCTCAGTGCCTGTGGGGAGTGGAATAAAGTGACAATGGCTTGGGGTGTGAGATATGGAAGGCAGAACCAGAAGTCAAAATACAGCTACAGTTAAAAAGGAGAAATTAATCTCTAGGATAACAAAGCATTGAGGCAGATTGTGAACCCTCTGTCCCTGGATTTGCCCACAACACGACCCATTAGAGCGCCATGCTTCTGCCTCTGAAATAAATGTGAGCTATGCAAGAAGTTAATCCTGTTATTTCCTGGAGACCTTTCAACTACAAAAACTTAGTTGTTATCTTATCTCTATATGAGTGTTTCTGATTCTGTCACCATTATTTTAGGCTTGGTGACATCAAATGTGAGAGGACACTTTCATGACCACGACTTTGTATGAGCAATGCAATGTCACTAGCAGAACGCAAAGGGGACTCTAAAAGCTGCGTAGTGTGATAGTTGTTTCTGGTAGACACAGCTCATCTTAGGATGTAAATACAATTATGAGAGGTGTTTCAGATTAAATTTAATGTAAATATTTTAAAATAACACATAGAATTTTTCCTCCATTTATAAATGAATATATTGTTCTTTAAAAAAAAAAAAAAGAATCTGCTGGCATATATAGATAAAAGACAGAAAATCAAAACTGTTTGAATCAGCAGAATAGCTGTGACAACCCACAGTGCTGGAGAAAAATTTCTATTTCCTAGAAGTATTGTAGTGCTCTGCAAAGTAATGTATTTTCTGTGTGTTTTCTAATATTTCTGTAGAAAGATAAATATAAATCTAGCCTATAAAAATGCCTTTTAATTTATATTTAGTCATGAATAAGGTTGTCTCACATGCCATGCCCTTCATTATATTATCAGAAAAAAAAAAAAAAGAGATTGCTTAATATTAAATTTTAAAAAATATATTTGTTCCCATTTCAGTTTCACTTTGATATTATATCAATTTTCTTGGAAGTATTTCTTAATCTGGAAGATTCTTACCTAGGGAGAAACATGTAAAAGGCAGCAAAAGGAATTTAAAGAATATTAAAAGTACTATTACACTCTTAAGCTAAGACATATTTTTCCCTGATGCTCTACCCAGTCTTCCACTTCAAATTCAAATTGTGTCAGAATTATTTCCCTCCACACAAATCCTGCTTATGTATCATGATCATCAGTGTCCTCTCATAGCAAATGTTAGCAACACAAAACCCGTTTAAATATCATGAGTTTGAAAACTTTCAGTAATTCTGTCATTAGGAAAGCCTGTCCACAGTAGTTGGAAAGCACTTTAGATTAATTTGTTTAGTCTTGTTTAGCAAGCTTACTCCTCTCTTTTATTTCTGTAATAACAGAAATGCAAATATTCTACATCCCTTAGGAAAAGAAAAAATAAACTGAGCAAAGACAGCAAAAGAGAATTCTCTTGTAAATATAGTCTGCAGTAGTGTGAGGATCTTGAAAACAGATGCCTCAAATCAATATTAAATATTTTTTCCTTTGCATTTCATTGCTGTCTTTCTTTTGAAACTTGTGAAAAATTATATGTAAGATAGATATTGGTGTGTAAAGAGCCAAAAGCATTGTGTTCTACGGAAACATTAATTGCCCTGCCAAAACATTGGCAGAACTAGTAGAATTAGACACAAGCTCTGAAATAACAGCAGATGTATTAAATGCATTTTTTCAAAGTATATTTTCTTAAATTTTAATTAATAGAATTTCTATTACATACATAAAAGAACTAACCATAGGATCTAAGAAAATAAATGCATGAATGTATGTGCATGTTCATGCACACATTAAATTTTACCTGTATGTGAAAGTTCATAAATAGGGATTTACATATTAAGCTCTCTACCTTATCTGTATGCAAATGTTGCTAAAGATTCCATGTCCTATGTAGTCTGATGTAATCCTTCAAATACATATTTAGTGACAAAGAGTTGTGGGAAGCACAATCAGATAAAATAATATCAATGTTTTGACGTGAATAAAACATTTTCTACTGAAATATACTATCGTTTTTCATAATATAAAACCATGTTCCAGTTGAAGAGTCCAACAGAAAATCTTCCTCTAATAGGTCAAAAATTCCTGATTTTGTGACATTTACACTTGTCTGTGGCTTGTGAACTAAAATGTCAGATTGGGATTTCAGAGGGAAAATCAGATGGGTCACACTATTTAGTTTTGTTTCACACTTGCATAAAAAGAAAGCCTTTTATAAATGAACATGATCTAGGGAGGTGAATTGTTAGTGTTGTGTTTCACAGAATCATAGGATTGTGAGAGTTGGAAGAGATCTCTAGTATCATCTAGTTCCAAATCCTCTGCCACTAATAATAAACAAATAATGTTTAGAAAAGGAATGCTCAAAATAAACAATATAACTTAGCAGATGTGTTGTGCAGTTTGATCAAACTGTGCTGTCTCATAAGTTGTTTTGGAGTCAGGCAAACCAAGTATTCTGGGGAAGCAGAATCTCCTCCTCCAGTAAAGTCTTCTGCTAGTATTGTTCTACAATGAAGGTTTGACATACCCAAAAGCAGAAGTCAATGGAAAGTAAACTTCTCTCCAACGCAGATCATGCCCTTCCTGAACTTGTGACAAGTTTTTCCACACAGTTGATGTGGCAGTCAAAGTCATTGTATGTGCCTTGTTCAGCTGCACATGTAAATGGTGTTTTCCTTCCTCTCCACACAAAGCAGTTTGGCATTTCTACAGATTAATACACATGTGTAGAACAGTTCACTCAGTAAAATATCTGTGAACAGAAATCTGAGGTGTGCAGAAACAGGACAGGAACATGGTAATGTCTTCAAATCTGTGTTTAAAACCTCTACAACAGAATTCCATTTGCTAATTCTATTTGTCATGGAGCAAATGTTTGTAGTAAAGAGTTTAGAATGAGTGGTTATGGTACAAGTGCCTTTAAAATTACCGCTGATTCGAGGAGAGCCTCTTCAGCTACTGTGGTAGGGGACTCTGAGAAAGTCTATGTTTGCTTGGTGTCATTTGTACTGAGATCACCCTATTGTCACTGATATTCCTCTGTACAGTTAGTCTCACTTCCAAGCACACAGGGTCACAGATGCCATCCTAGCTAAAGGGAATATCTGTAACTGCTATATCTTTTTCAGACTGATTTTTCACTGATTGTTATGAGACTTTTTCTGTAGGCCTGGAAATCCTGATCTCATTTGAGACTTCCATAATTTATGTCTTGCCACTCTTGAAATCTTATAAAGCAGGAAAAAAGACTGACAATTTTTGCTTGTCTTCTGTTTGCCGACAATACTAATATGTCTGTAATACCCTACAGCACCTGTATAGCACTAACATCTGCGTACATCTTTGGAGAGTATGCAAATACTTTTTGGTTTGTTTATTTGTTTGCTTTAGTTTGGTTTTAGAGCTTCCTCCAAATTCTTTATTCCCACCAATATTATTCTCACTCATTTTAAACTGCTTCAGGTATACATTTGTCATCCTCCTATCTTTTTCTCTTCAAGAGTGCTTTTCTTTAACATTAGTATTATGTAAAGGTTTTTATACAACAAGGAATTACTGTTGTGTAGCCACAGAATAAGTTTAGCTGGTAAGAACCACTGATAGGACCTTCTACAAGGCCACCTTAAAGCAAATTGCTTGGAGTTAGTTAGGTTCCCAGTGTCTCTGAGTATGGAGGTACCGTAGCCTCCCTGAGCTATTACTTCCTAATTGATGTTCTTCCTCACTAGACTTATAGAGATAAATTTTCAGTATTTGCTGTCTTTGTATCTCATTATCTTGGACACAAAGGGCATCTCTTCAGTGCCTAGTCATGGCTATTAACAACAACTTAAAGATATGAGAGGCAGCATGAAATAATTTTATCCTCTTTTCTCTCAGCAACAAAAACTCTGGTTTCTAATCTGAGTTTTTCATTGTGATAGAAGCTCTGAATCTTTCACTCCAGGCCACAGTCCTCAAAATAAGTAAGTTTTTTTTGACAAGCTGAAGCCACTCACTCAAATATATTTCGACTTTATATAATCAGATGTTCAAAGAAACTCTTCTTTCTTTGAACACGTGTTAGAAAGGCATGGCTTTATGCCAAAGAAAAGTTAATGTTACTTTAAATGGTGAGTAAAATTTAGTCTGGTGTGGGGAGTTATATACTGCTGTTGTTGCAGTGCTGAAAGAAAACAATTGTCCATGCATGTTAATTGCCTACTAGAGGAAGATAGCATCATCTTGAGTTTGTGTTCAATATATAATTTTCATACCTCTGCTTTACAGGACTTTTTATTCTGCATTTAAATCTCTGCACTCAAACATCACCAGCATTTTTTTTTCACCTTCTTATCCAGCACTAAAATCCTTTACCCTGTCAAGCTTTGACTACACTATTTTGAACTTCTTTCTTCCATATATCTCTGCTCTGCTCTGTTCATAATGTTTCTCCTAAACTGATATTGTTCTCTGGCTCATTCATCCATCATTGTTTTTTTGATTTGCAGTATCAAACTGCTTATTTTGATCTCAGAACTCCATGTGTGCTTCCGTGACACATGTCACAGATCTTCTATTACACTTCCCTCTGCTTCTGTTTTTCAGATACTTTTCCTTTAGCTTTCCTTGTTTATTTGTCTTGTATTTTCTATTTTCAGCTTGCTTAGCATCCATTATTTTTTGCCTTTTCACCTTGACCATATATAGAGTGATGCGGTTTACAATAATCCTGTCTTCCATTTCAAAATCAGTTTTTGATAAAGTGTGTTCCTTACTCATCCCTTGCTTTTGAGGTGTCTCCTTTTGTCCTAAGGGAACATGGAGAGAGACAGATATTAGATATTTAAAAAGATTTAAATTTACCACCCTACAATAGATCAAGTATATATTCCTTTGATGAGATACTTTAAACAGTGTAGCAGTGTTAATGTTTCCCTTCATATGTCCTTTCGGGTAGTTTTGAGCTCATTTGTGAACAAAAGAGCTTATTTATACCCGTATGAAGAGCTGCTGCCATTTTAGATGTACCTCCATTTTAGTTTGGTGTTTAATAATGCACAAAAACCATCAACAGCCTTGTACAAATGGATGCCAAAATCTTCTGGTATTTTACCTTTGCATTGTGTCTCTTAGAAGCAAGAGATTCTTTTAAATTGCGTGTGGAAATGTAATTTTCTTTCAGACAGCAACACTTTTCCATTATCCAAAAATACATCAAAAGGCTTTTTGCAAACACAATGGTGGAATAAAAATTGATATAAAAGGTTCCATAAAATTGGTCAGAGAACCTGCCATTGAAGCAGCGTGAAGAAGAGGAAAAATTACAGTTAAAGATTGGGAGTCCCTGGTGACTGCCAGCCAAACAAAATCATATTAAATACTATCAGTGGTAACAGCAGGAGATTTTGCTGAATATAAATAGTTGGTCTGTCACCAAAAACCTTTGACAGTGACATCTTTATAGCATCTGGATGGAAATTCTCATTCTTGTTAGAGGCTTTTGACTGTTTTAAAAAAGTATTTTGATTCCAAATGGGAATCGAAGTTCAAAGAATCATAGAAGCAGACAGGTTGGAAGAGACCTCCAAGATCATCCAGTCCAACCTAGCACCCAGCCCTATCCAGTCAATTAGACCATGGCACTAAGTGCCTCATCCAGTCTTTTGTTGAACACCCCCAGGGACGGTGACTCCACCACCTCCCTGGGCAGCCCATTCCAATGGCAAATCATGCTCTCTGTGAAGAACTTCCTCCTAACATCCAGCCCATACCCTGGCACAACTTGAGACTGTGTCCCCTTGTCCTGTTACTGGTTGTCTGGGAGAAGAGACCAACCCCCAGCAGGCTACAATCTCCTTTCAGGTAGTTGTAGACAGCAATGTGGTCAGCCCTGAGCCTCCTCTTCTCCAGGCTACACAACCCCAGCTCCCTAAGCCTCTCCTCATAGGCCTTGTGTTCTGGGCTCCTCACCAGCTTCATCGCCCTTCTCTGGGCACATTCCAGTACCTCAACATCTCTCTTGAATTGAGGAGCCCAGAACTGGACACAGTACTCAAGGTGTGGCCTGACCAGTGTTGAGTATAGGGGCAGAATAATCTCCCTTATCCTACTGGCCACACTGCCCCTAATACAGGCCAGGATACCATTGGGCACACTGCTGGCTCATCTTCAGCCTACTATCCACCAGTACCCAGGTCCCTTTCCTCCTGGCTGCTCTCCAGCCACTCTGTCCCCAGCCTGTAGCATTGCTTGGGGTTGTTGTGGCCAAAGTGTAGAACCCTGCACTTGGCATTGTTGAATCTCATCCCATTGTCTCTGCCCACCCACCCAGCCTGTCAAGGTCCCTCTGCAGGGTTCTCCTACTCTCCAACAGATCCACACCTGCTCCTAGCTTGGTGTCATCTGCAAACTTACTGATGCTGGACTCAATCCCCTTATCCAGATCATCAATACAGATGTTGAACAGGACTGGGCCCAGCATTGATTCTTGAGGAGCACCACTAGTGAGATATGGCACCATTCAACACCACTCTCTGGGCCTGGCCTGCCAGCCAGTTCTTGACTTATATCAGAGTGAATCTGTCCAAGCCTGTCCTGTAGTCCTGTATACGCCAACATTCCTCTCCCTCCATGGTTTGAATGGGAGAGGAAAGGTGCAAAAAACCTTCCTCCCCTCTGCCCTGCAGGCGTGAAGGAGGGGGAGCAAAGAGCCTTTCCGGCATGAGCGGTGTGCCATGCAGATGCCCACACTGGAATAGGGCTGGTGATTGGTTGTGGTCTTCGCACCTAGGAAGTAGCAAATTGACTCTATGTCTAGGAAAGGTATTTATATTGGGGTACTTCCTACCTTCAGGTTCCCACCTTAGACCTCTCCCCCGCCTGGATAGTTCCTGCAGAGGAGTCCCCCGGCGCTCCAAAGGACAAGCTCCTGAGGGACAGAACTGTCCCTGCTTTGGACGGCTTCCCACCATAAGCACCCTTTGTGCAAGCTCAATAGGCCTAACAAGCCTCGGATGTCCTTCGAAAGAGAGAGAGCTGACAAGCATCTGGACTGCTCTTTCTCTCAGACAGCCTTGGTCACCTGTAAGTAAAGTTTCTGCTCAGCCTGATTGATAACTGGGAAAGCTGTGTTTACAGCTTAGCCTTTTCCATCTCCTGACTTGTAAAATAGTCAAATTTATCTATGCTATCCTTGTTAGTTCTTCTCAATCAAACTGAGTCTGCTAATTAAACTAAATAAATTTCTGCATATAGTTTTGGGGGCAGGGTTTCAGGAAAATAAAATAATTCTATTTTTATATATATTCCTGACTCAGCAACATGAATTCCCTGCCTCCACAACAAAGCCACAAGTTGCTCGCCTCACCAGGAGCTTGTTGTGGCAGACAGTGTCAAAGGCTTTGCTGAAGTCCAGGCAGGACCTGCCCTTCCTAAACCCGTGCTGGCTGGGCCTGATCCCTTGGCAATCTTGTAGGTACTTTGCAATAGCACTCAAGATGACCTGTTCCATGACGTTGCCTGGCACTGAGGTCAGGCTGACAGGTCTGTAGTTTTTCAGTTCCTCCTTCCAGCCCTTCTTGTGGATGGGCATCACATTGGCAGCTTCCAGTCTTTGGGGACCTCTCCAGTGAGACAGGACTGTTGATAGATGATGGAGAGCAGCTTGGCCAGCTCATCTGCCATCTCTCTCAGCACCCTAGGATGGATCCCATCTGGTCCCATGGACTTGTGCGGATCCAAGTGACACAATCCGAGTGACACAGCAGGTCTCTTACTTCTTCCTCGTGGATTACAGGGGGACTATATTGGTCCCTGACTCCATCTGCCACTTTAGGAGGCCAATTGTCCTGGAGACAACCTGTCCCACTATCAGAGACTGAGGCAAAGAAGGTGTTAAGCACCTCTGCCTTTTCCTCATCCTTTGTCCCTATATTCCCCTCTCTATCTAATAGGACTGGAGCTTGTCCCTGGCCCTTCTCTTGCCATTAATATATTTATAGAAACCTTTCTTATTCTCCTTAACAGCAGTGGCAGCCTAAGTTCTAAATGGGCTTTTGCCTCCCTGTTTTTTTTCCTACAAGACCTAGGAACATCTTTGAATTCTTCCTGGGATACCTCCCCTTTTTTCCAAAGGACATACACTCTCTTTTTTATCTTTAATTCCTTTAGCAGCTCCTTGCCCATCCAGTCTGGCTGCCTCCCTTGTCAGCTCATCTTCCAGCACTATGGCACAGCCTGCTCCTGTGCCTTTAGGAGTTCTTTCTTGAAGTAGCTCCAACCTTCCTGGACCCCTTTGTTTTTAAGGGATGTTTCCCAAGGAACTTTCCAAGTTAGTTCCTTAAATATGCTGAAGTCTGCCCTTTGGAAGTCCAGTGTGGAGGTTCTGTTGATGCCCCTCCTGGTTTCACCATATATTGAAAACTCTATAATTTCGTGGTCACTGGACCCCAGGCAGTCTCCAACCACCACATCCCCCACCAGCCCCTCTGTATATGTGAGCAGCAGGTCAAGCAGGGCTGCCCCTCTGGTAGGCTCATGTAACAGCTGGGATAAGAAATTCAATGCCTTCCTTTTTCATAGTTTGAAGTAACCTGTAAAACAAATACTCGAGAAGAGATAACTTTCAAACAAAGTTATGCCTGGGAGCTTAAAATATTCCCACTGCTCTCAGCCTTTTTGTTCCCCGAGAAGTAAAGCCGTAAATTTTAGAAACCCAGATTTCTACTCTAATCAGTGTTTGTAAAGCACTGTAATATCTTTAGGATGTTTATATTTGTTTTTTTCTGATTTTGACAATGAACTTTCAGTTGAATCTTCTTCCTCATATCTTTATTTCTTTCAGTCAACATTGTGGGCTTGTATTACATAATATCCAATAATATAGCCTATATAATCATAGAACATTTAACCATCAATGTCAGTGGGATAAATGGCAGTTTTTACTGTAAATGAAAGAGCTTCCTCATTCTATCATAAATAGTTTTATATTTTCATATTATGTATACTATACATTATATATGTAAGTTTATGTACCTTTGGGCACAAATGACATTAATCCATATTCAGATATTACATCATACGCATTTCTATCCAGACATAAAAACATTTTTCTGTGGCCAAGGAGCTAGGATTTGGGAGCTCACATTTTTATTTTTTAGGCCAAAAAGCCCCACTTTTATCACATATTCAGTTGTGATGATAGCATGGTAAGACCTTCAGTCTTTGAGACCTACAGTCTGCTGAGTTTTGGCTAATTTACTTTCTGAGTCTGATATCATACACATTTTGCTGGCAAGATAGCCACTTAGGCATGATTTCAGGACTGGAGAAAGCAAGTAGGTAGTTCTCAGTTTCTGGAAGCAATCTGCTTCTGCAGGGTCTTTGACAAGAACTAAATTTAGTAAAATGCTGATCCAAATTTCCCTCCCACAAGCACGCAATCCAAGCCCATATCAAGGCTATATACCTCTTTAAAGAGAGAAGAAGCTTGTAACTATAAATCACCATTCATGACAATAAATATTTCTAAAGACTGAAGGATTTCCCAGGCTTTGTTTAAGATAGGGACTTCAACAGGAAAAAATACAAGGGAACCTTCCCCTTCAGGCTCAGAAAACAGATTTTTTTTTAAATTGAAAATGGAAGAAGTGAGGTGATAAATTTTTACTAACTAACATTGGCATTTCAGAAGTAGAAAGAATATTCTGTATGACTTGGTGGAACCTTCAAATCCATGACCAGAAGGATTTTAGTGTGTGAGTTTTGTACATATGATTCTTCCTGAAGGAAAAAATCTCGTCTAAGCCCTAGAAAGACTGTTATGCACAGATGTTATTTGGAATTACAAAATAAAATGCTAAAATAAATCTAGTTTTATTTTTAGAAAGAACTTTACTAGCTACATATGGTCAGGGTAACAAAGCTGATGAGAGGCCTGGAACATGACTCCTGTGAGGAGAGGCTGAGGGAACTGGGCTTGTTTAGCCTGGAGAAGAGGAGGCTTGGGGTGATCTCATTGCTGTCTACAACTAGCTGAGGGAAGGCTGCAGCCAGGTGAGGGTTTATCTCTTCTCCCAGACAACCAGCAACAGAACAAGGGGACACAGTCTCAAGTTGTGCTGGGGGAGGTATAGGCTGGATGTTAGGAGGAAGTTCTTCACAGAGAGAGTGATTGGCATTGGAATGGGCTGCCCAGGGAGGTGGTGGAGTCACCGTCACTGGGGGTGTTCAAGAAAAGCCTGGATGAGGCACTTAGTGCCATGGTCTAGTTGATTGTCTAGGGCTGGGTGCTAGGTTGGACTGGATGATCTTGGAGGTCTCTTCCAACCTGGTTGATTCTATGCTTCTCTGATTCTATGATATAACAGAGTATGAAGCCTCATGTCACATGTCAAGATGAAGGAAGAAACAATTAACAGGTATTTGAAAAGGGGGATTAAGAACTAAAATAGAGGAGCAAATTATGAGAAGACACAAAATATGAGAATGAAGAGACTTGAAGTTGAGGATAAACGGAGTATTTGTTGCTAGTGTTGATAAGGATGTGAGTGGGAACAAAGGCAAAAAATAATTATTTTAGCTACAACCTCTGGAGTTTCCTAAAAGAAGAAGGCATAAATGGGACAATGGAGATTGGATTAAAAGTATATGATGGATGAAGGTGTATTTAAAACAGTTTTACTACACGCGAGTCTTGAGATAACTTGTGCTATTGTTAATAGACATCAAGCTGTGAAGATGGGTTTTACTGAAAATTTGAATGTATGGGATATTTTAAAGGGTATTTCAATTGTATCAGAGTTCAGAAATAATTTCATTTTTGCACAGAAATGTGGTGAAATTGACTGCATTAACTAGTGTACTCTTTTTTTCATCCTGCCCCTGAGATTCATTTTTAAGAACTTATCAAAACAGAAAGCTGCAACGTCAGCTGTGGGATGGTAGTGCTAGGATGGAAAGTGACAAGACCTATTTCTGAAAAAGAAATGGTGTAACTGTGGAACTGTTTGAACTATTATTTTACAGTATATCTTGCTTATTAGAAGTTAGGAGGCATGTATTAGTAAATGAAAGAGTTTCGAAGTTGAAATTGTTTGTACATGTACAGAAAAGAGAGGCCACAGTCTTCTTCCATAGATTGGAGAATGTGGAAATTTGATGTAACACAGAAAATACATATATGTATATGTATAATATCTTTGGATAGACCTGCTTAGTCTAGCAAATAAAAAACATATCCTAAGCCTTCTTTGAGACAGTTGAACTGTTGGGTGTCTTAGTGCTGAGTGTCTGTATGTGTACATATATTTCATAGAATCATAGAATGGTTTATGTTGGAAGGGACCTCAAGGATCATCCAGCTCCAACCCCCTGCCATAGGCAGGGACACCTCCCACTAGAGCAGCTTGCTCAAGGCCTCATCCAGCCTGACCTTAAACACCTCCAGGGAGGAAGCATCCACAACCTCCCTGGGCAACCCGTTCCAGTGCCTTACCACCCTCACTGTAAAGAACTTCCTCCTAACATCCAGTCTAAATCTCCCCTCTTCCAGCTTAAACCCATTCCCCCTCGTCCTAACATTACTAGACCGTGTAAATAGTCCCTCCCCAGCTTTCCTGTAGGCTCCCTTCAAATACTGGAAGGCCACTATAAGGTCTCCTCGAAGCCTTCTCCTCTCCAGGCTGAAGAGCCCCAACTCTCTCAGCCTGTCCTCATAGCAGAGGTGCTCCAGCCCTCTGATCATCTTCGTGGCTCTCCTTTGGACCCGCTCCAGCAGTTCCATGTCCTTCTTGTATTGGGGGCTCCAGAACTGCACACAGTACTCCAGGTGGGGTCTGACGAGAGCAGAGTAAAGGGGGAGAATCACCTCCCTTGCCCTGCTGGCCACACTTCTCTTGATGCAGCCCAGCACTCGGTTGGCTGTCTGGGCTGCATGTGCACACTGCCGGCTCATGTTGAGCTTCTCGTCGACCCAGACCCCCAGGTCCTTCTCCTCAGGGCTGCTCTCCAGCCATTCATCACCCAGCCTGTATCTGTGCCTGGGATTGCACCGACCCAGGTGCAGGACCTTACACTTGGCCTTGTTAAACGTCATGAGGTTGGCCTGGGCCCACCTCTCCAGCCTGTCCAGGTCCCTCTGGATGGCATCCCTGCCCTCCAGCAAGTCAGCTGTGCCACACAGCTTGGTGTCATCTGCAAACTTGCTGAGGGTGCACTCAATTCCTCTGTCCATATCACTGACAAAGATGTTAAAGAGCACTGGTCCCAGCACTGACCCCTGAGGAACACCACTTGTCACCAGTCACCAGGTGGACATTGTGCCATTGATCACCACTCTCTGCATGTGACCATCCAGGCAATTCCTTATCCAGTGAGTGCTCCACCCATACAGTTTGTGCTTTTCCACATATTTGTTGTTCTGAAATACCTTTCTGTCATCCTAAAGGGCTTTGCTAAGGTTATCTGATGATTTGAATATGACCATAACTTACTTATTTTGTAATGGAACTGCATCAGATTTTACTTTTGTGTGTGCCTTTTATTGAAAGGCAACTGCATTTAGGGCCTCCTGTTGACCACTGTGGTGTTACATTCTGTCATATGGTCTGAAATTCTGTCACACCATGAAAGTAGAAATCATCAAGAAATCATGTATAACACCATGAAAGTAAAAGTGATCAAGAAATCATGTATAACACCATGAAAGTAGAAATCATCAAGAGCAAATGAGCAGTTGTTTCCTTACCACAACTTTTTTTTTCTCTTCTAAATTTGTCACAAACTCCTTTGAACCCAAAGCAACCTTCTTTTTCTTTGCCACAACAATCTCAGTGAGACTTGTATCTGATATGCTTATGAAAACTTAAGAGTAATATGCTTTCTTTGTTATTTATAGTAAAGAAGGAAAAAAATTAGTTTCCAGCTCTCTGGGTTATCTTAGATACAAACTAAATTTGGACAGCTGACATCCTTTGGGGAGCTCAAATTCTTGCCAATAGGATTAAAGAAAATCTGCCTTCCTCAGAAAAGCGGCGAAGGAGATAGTGGACAAGTGAGTCTGAAAATCAAAACTGAAATCACTGATGTCAGTGAGTTTTCATTATTTCATCCACACATTACAGTAATCATAATTTATGTCAAGAATTTATTTAAGCAAGTAGTTTAGCATTGTGAAGGTGATAAGCTATCAAGAATGTCATGGGTCTATGTGAAGAAGGCTCAGACTACATTTCAGGACCTAAACTAAGCCCAGTCTAGAGGCAGTCTGCTTTGGAGTCTACATCCTGACTACTCATATACTGAATTACTTAGAGATAACTAATTCTTCTTTTTGTCTGTACTTACTGCTTGAAATCAGTGGCTAAAATATACACTTGCCCCCCTCCTTAGCATTAATCAGAAAATTAGTTAACATGAATTATTCTATTTCTGAGTTCTATTGCTTGACACAGGTAGATTAATCTTGATAACACAATTGTTGCCAGCAGGATTTGAGAGCTGAGAGCATCAACAACCATCCCACCCACATATTGTGGATAGACAGCTCTTGGTGCCTGGAACTGACTGGATGACTGGGCCCAGAGAGCTGTGGTCAGTGGAGTTAAATCCACCTGGAGGCTGGTCACAAGTGGTGTTCCCCAAGGCTCAGTACTGGAACCAGTCCTGTTCAATTTCTGGATCAAGGACTTGGAGGAGGGGATCGATCACACCCTCAGTAAGTTTGCAGATGACACAAAATTAGGTGTGAGTGTTGATCTGCTCGAGAGTAGGGAGGCTCTGCAGAGCGGCCTGGATAGGTTGGGCCAGAGGGCTGAGGTCATCAATCGTATCAGCTTCAAGAAGGCCAAGTGCTGAGTCCTGCACCTGGGCCACAGCAACCTCAAGCAATGCTACAGGCTTGGGAAGAATGGCAGGAGAGATGTGTGGTGGGAAAGGACCTGGGGGTACTAACTGACTCCTAGAAGGATGAGTGTGAGCCAGCAGTGTGCCCAGGTGGCCAAGATGGCCAATGGCAGCCTGGCCTGTATTTGGAACAGCATGGCCAGCAGGACCAAGGAGTGACTGTCCCTCTGTACTCAGTGCTGGTGAGGCTGCGCCTTGGGTGCTGTGCTCAACACAGTACAGGAAGGACATTGAGGCACTGGAGCAGGTACAGAGAAGGGCTACTAAGCTGGTGAAGGGCCTGGGGAGAACAAGGCCTGTGAGGAGCAGCTGAGGGGACTGGGGCTGCTCAGTCTACAAAAAAGGAGGCTTAGGCAAGGCCTTATTGCTCTCTGCAGCTACCTGACAGAGGTAGGCACTGGTCTCTTCTCGCCAGTAGCTAATGATAGAGTGAGAGGGAATGGCCTCAAGCTGTGCCAGAGGAGGTTTAGGTTGGACATTAGGAACCTTTTTTTCGCAGGAAGGGTCACTGGGCACTGGAACAGGCTGTCCAGGGAGGTGGTTGAGTCATCACCCCTGGATGTGTTTAAAAGCCATATAGATTTGGTGCTTGGGGGCATGCTGCAGTGACAGTCTTGGAGTGGGCGAAGTGGCTGGACTTGGTGATTTATCTCAGAGGTCCTTTCTGGCCTGCATGATTCTGTGATTCGGTTTTCACCTTTTCATGCTGGATAGAGCTACCTGATGTTTTCTCTACATACATTGTGTCTTCCCGAGGACAAGTGACAAATAACACTACTTATCTGGAGGTCCTAGTGGACAGCAATATGCTCTTGTGACCAAGAAGGCCAGTGCTATCCTGAAGTTCATTAAGAAAGGTGTGAAAACCAGCCTGTTACAATGGCAAATCTCTCTCTCTGTGAAGAACTTCCTCCTAACATCCAGCCTATTCCTGCCCCAGTGCAACTTGAAACTGTGTCCCCTTGTTCTGTTGCTGGTTGCTTAGGTCAAGGATGGTTCTTCTCCCTTTACCCTCACAAAGCCACAGACGGCACGTGGTGTCAAATTCTGAGCTCCCCAGTTCATGAGAGGAAGAGCCTGCACGCAGCCTAGGGCTGCAAGGATGATGAGAGTACTGGAACAACTTTCTTAAACGCAGATGTTGAGATTTGTGGTTGTTTCACCTGGAGAAGAGCAGAATGAGAGAGGATCTCATCAATGCTTGTAAATATCTAAAGAGCTAATGTCAAGAGGAATGAGCTGGTCTCATTTAAGCAGTGCTCAGAAGTAGCATAAGAGGCAATGGGCACAAACTAGAATATAGGAGGTTTCACTTGAACTTAAAATGTTCTTTACTTAGAGGGTGCTGGAGCACTGTCCCAGAGAGGTTGTAATCTTCTTCTCTGGAGACTTTCAAAACACTCCTGGATGCAATTCTCAGCGACTTAATCTAGTCAAGACAACATTAGTATGAGTGTTAGACTAGATGATCTTTAGAGATCCCTTTTAACATCTACCCCACGTTGGTATTCTGTCTACAGATTATGAAGGTGAGTGCACACACGGAACGAAAGAGGAAATCAAGACTGCTGTAGGACATCATATCAATTACTTCAGGTTTAGCAGATTACACAGTGAGCACTCAAAAGACTAAGAGCCTTCTTCTTTACATAAAATTGAAAAACAGATGACTTCTCCTTGCAGCAGTCTGCTCTGGTGACTGTCCATAAAGGGAAGATATTACAGACATCTTTTGCTAAGATGCCTGTAAGGACTAAACTGATTCGTAACACACACACAATACACTTCAGATTTTTTTTAAGGTTGAAAGAAATGTTGTATCACTGGTAGGTGCAACTAAAAAAGTTGTTCTCTTGTTGAGAAACCAGGCAGTTACAGTCTTTGTTTCACAAATTTTTGCCTCTCATCACTGCAGTAGCTCTGTTCACATTAATTCTTCAGAGGTTAGCCAGATTTTTTTTTTCAATGGAAATTCAGGAAAATCACTGATGAGTTTAAAATTAGTGTGATATAAACTTTCTTTGAGTGATGTTTTATGCATGGAAAAGAATATGCATAGCAAGCAAAAGATATAATCTTAAAAATAACATTTTCCCCATCTTTGTAGAAAGGTAGCAAAAGTTTAGGGTTGGCTTTTGTTTATGGGATTTGTTTCCCTTTAAATTAAATTACAGTGATGATTTAAAGAAAAAAAAATATGGCACTGCCAAATAAAATTATGGAATGATTTATACCATACAGGCTTCAGTGAATCATGGTTTTACATGAAGGAAAATGATAAAAAATATTCTCCCATGAAGATTTAGGATTTAATTTTCAACTATGCAAAGTTGAAGTGCCCTCCTTAAGTGTGTGGAAATGCAGCTAAGTAAAATAAGACTGGAGTTAAGCAATCATTTCCTAGTCATAAGTAGAAATGAAAGCACCATAAAGTTTGAGCTATTAAATATTAGAAATCACAGTATCATAGTATCATAGTATCATCGGGGTTGGAAGAGACCTCACAGATCATCAAGTCCAACCTTTTACCACAGAGCTCAAGGCTAGACCATGGCACCAAGTGCCACATTCAATCCTGCCTTGAACAGCTCCAGGGATGGCGACTCCACCACCTCCCTGGGCAGCCCATTCCAGTGGCCAATGACCCTCTCAGTGAAGAACTTTCTTCTCCCCTCGAGCCTAAACTTTCCCCAGCACAGCCTGAGGCTGTGTCCTCTCGTTCTGGCGCTGGCCACCTGAGAGAAGAGAGCAACCTCCCCCTGGCCACAACCACCCTTCAGGTAGTTGTAGACAGCAATAAGGTCTCCCCTGAGCCTCCTCCTCTCCAGACTAAACAATCCCAGCTCCCTCAGCCTCTCCTCGTAGGGCTTGTGCTCGAGGCCTCTCACCAGCCTCGTTGCCCTTCTCTGGACATGTTCAAGCATCTCAATGTCCCTCTTAAACTGGGGGGCCCAGAACTGAACACAGTACTCGAGGTGTGTTCTAACGAGTGCAGAGTACAGAGGCAGAATGACCTCCCTGCTCCTGCTGACCACACCATTCCTGATGCAGGCCATGATTTGTAATACAATCATTCTTTTGGCCTAATCAGAGTTCCATGTGTGATTAACACTTCTTCCGTTTCCTTCACCAGAGACAGTGGCCATGGCTATGTTTGCAGCTTAAGTGATAGCTGCAGGGAATGGGTATGTGAAGCAGAAGAAACACAAACCACATATGGTTATGTCATCATTGCTAAAAGACAGATTATAGTGAAGATATGGAGAGGTTATTTCCATGTTAAGTATGTAAGAACAAGTACTCAAGGTCAGAAAGTTCCACTGAGCCTAACATCCTCTTTATTGTGCTAGTTTGGAGCTAGCTAGAATGTTTTGGTGAGAAGAACTAGATTACAGGATGTGAAAGAGAAACAAGGGTGATGTCTACTTCACTCATAAGCTTGCTGAGATGTATAAGAACAAGAATCCAAACATAGATAAGGGAGTCACTCTTCGCCTGAGCTCTGAGCTGCATTTATCTCTAATCTCACCTTCTGTCTCTCTGATTAATCCTCTTCACTTCCTAACCCCCTGGCCGACCCTCCGCTCTTCCTTGAGGAACAAGGCAATGTCTGGGGTAAGGTAGAGGGGTGGGAGAAGGTGGAAGGGTGGTTGGAAGCCCCTTCTGGGGACTCAGGTTTCTGGGATGGCTGTTGTGTTTCTGTATTACCTTTTACCTTGTATATTTCTGTATATACTGTAACTATCTGCTTGTACATTGTGCCAGCTGTAAATAAAAGCTTCATTCCAATTTCCAGAGCAGGCTGAGTCTAATCTGGGTGATTTCCAAAGTGTGTGTGTGGGGGTAACACCCAAACCATCACATTTATAAAGGCCTATAGTGAGAAAAGCAATCTGTAGAGTGCTTGCTCACAGTGCCTTCCAAACTGTCAGTGTCAGATTTTCCAGAATTTTCTATGGCAAAGTCACCTCTTTTAAAAAATTCAACTCCAAAAACTTGTCCAGCTGCACTTGGCCTTGTTAAATCTCATCCCAGAGTAGCCAGTTCAGTCTACAAGTTGGTAGCTTAAACAAACTTCGCAGAAAATGTTCTTTTTCAAATGTATAAGCCAGCAATTCTGCCAATTTCAGATAGATTTCTTCTAAGCTGTGTGCTTTTGTTTTTTGGATTTCACATCACGTTTTAATTAGCCTGTGTGTTCTAATAAGTAAATAATGCTTGGATGAGTGTTAGTGATTAAAGGATTATGGCTTCATTGTATTAATTAATTTGATTCCAAATATATCGTCACTTCTTGTATTCACCTCTTTTTCTTATTGGCTATGTTCATTAAACATATTTTTTAATAAAAATATTATCTTAAAATCCATGCATATTTTCCTGAGATTCAGAGAAGGTCTCTAAAAGGTCCATGGATTAAAAAATAAGCAGCCCATATAGAACGAGCTGTCAGCCAATGTGAGTCACTAGGTGTTCCCTAAGCTTCTTCATAACAAGTCTTTAACTGACAGTAGACCTATTATCCCATTAAGTGTGTGTTTGTTTGTTTTCAGAAGCTCTGATAATTCTGTACTTTAGGGTTTGGGAACCTGCAATAGGCATTCTGGAGTTTACAATTTGAACATTTGTTAGGGAATTTATACTATTGACAACATTTGTTAAAAAGAAGAGGAAAAGGTAATGAAAATGGTGCATCTTTCTCCCTGGTTCAGGTATTTCAGAGATATGGAAGTGGGCATAAATGTAAACCACTACACATTTACTACTGAAACAATAATGATTTTTTAAATTATTTGTATTTATTAATTGATTTAGTTAGTTAATTCGTTATGTATTTATTTATTCTGGTATTTTAAGACATGGTTCATCAAGTAGCAAAAGTACCTGGGACATTATGTACGAAAGATTGCAGTCTTGCGCCTGAGTTATTGGACTGAGTCTTAACAGGTGATCCTGGTCCCTTCTGCTGCAAGATCAGTAGTTCCCAGGGGCCTCCTTTCTATCCTTTTTAAAAAATGAGTGTAATGTTTCCTTTCTTTCAGTCCCCAGGGACTTCATCTGACTGCCATGACTTTTTGAGTATTATGGAGAGTGGCTGGCAGCTATATCAGCTAATTCCCTCAGGACTCTGGGATACATTTCATCAGTTCTTATGGACTTGTATATCTTTACATTCCTCAGTTGATCATGCACCTTATCTTCACTTACAGTGGGAGGGACTTTGTTTCCTTGATTTCCGACTTGTGGGCCATCAACGTGGGAGCCATGAGGCAGGGATTGTCACTGAAGACTGAGGCAAAAAAGTTATTGTGTATCTCAGCATTGTCCCCATCCATTGATACCAGTTTCCCACTGTTGTTCATCAGGGGATGAACATCTATAACCTTCCTTTTCTGGTTAACATACCTGTAGAAGGCTTTCTTGCTTTTTCTTTACATCCTTTGCTAAGTTCAATTTCAGCTGCACCTTGGCCTTCTTGGCCTCATCCCTACACAACCAAGCGACACTACTATACTCTTCCCAGGAACCCTGTTCCTTCTGCCATTTCCTGTGTGGTCCCAACTTGCCCTATATCTTGAACAGCAGGTCACAGCTCCGTCATAGTGGTCTCTTGCTTCCCTTGCCCGATTTCTGACATGTGGTGATTGAGATCTTTTGTGCTCTATAGAGAGCATTCTTATAGATCTGCCAGCTTTGTTCTGCTTCCTTATCCCTGAGGGCCATTTCCCATGAGGTTCTATTTACTAACTTCTTGAAGAGCTGGAAGTTTTCTTTCCAAAGAATTTAGAGTCCTAACTACTTTCTCACAGGCTTCACACCCCTTAGGACACTGAACTGCACTAGTGCATGATTGATGCTGCCCAGACTGCTTTAGACTTTGACATCCCTGATGGCTTAGCTTGCTTTTGTGACCAACAGTCCAATAACTGTTAATTTCTTGTATTAAGTTGTCATCTAGGCACTCTAGGAGCCTCCTGAATTGCTTACAGCTAGTTGTGTTACTTTTTCAACAGATGCTGGGGTGGTGAAAATCCCTTAGAAGGATGAGAGTCTGGGACGTCTCCTAGAGGTGGAGTAAGAAGGCTTCATCAATAGCTCCACTTGATCAGGTAGCCTGTAGTAGACTCCTACCATAGGGCTCCCTTTGTTGTCCCCATCCCTAATACCTACCCATAATCTCTATCTCTCCAGGCAGAATGACATGTTTTGTTTGGGGCAGACAAACTATTGTTGCGTTCATGAACTTACGCTACAACACATAACTAATACATTCATATACTGTTGTACTTCATCATATGTTACAAACATAGCAAAATAATGTTGCAGAGAAGCTTCAGATGTCTTTGACTTGTAGGCATCTCATTGGATTTGACAATGTTTCTTTAATTTTGTGCTTCAATGCCACTGTATCACAGAATCGTAAAACAGCAAGGGATGGAAGGCGCCTCAAACCCCCTGCTGGAGCAAGATTGTCACATATTAACACTTCCAGACCCGACCTGGATGTTTCCAGAGACACAGAGACCACAGCCTTTCTGAGCAGCCTGTTCCAGTGCCCTGCCTTCCCCAAAGTGCATGTGCAGGTACAAGCAACAGGAGCAGAGGAGCAGAGCANGTCTCTCTGTACTTCCCCTTCCCTCTGAAAGGCAGAATTACCAGTAGGGCTCTGCTTCTTATCATGAAGAACCACTTGCTTCAGTAACATCACTGGTTTAGTTTGCACTGGCCCCTTGGGGTGGTTGCCCTTCTCTAAACCACCCCAGGTAGGTGCAAGCTTCACTCGTCCCCCACCGCTCTTGCTGGGAACATCTAGGCAAGGTTTGGACACAGCAGCAACTGCTGCAACAACACTTAGCAAGTGGAAACATCTGAAGGGGCTTTGTATCTCAGGCTCCACTTCCATACAAACAGGAACCCTCCGCTTAAGTACAAACAGCAGCCCTAAGGGAGTTACATATGGCTCCTGGGCACCACATGGATGGACAACACAACCCCAGAGCAGCCCAAGGTGTCTCGTCTTCTTCTTCCTGCAGACCACCAAAAAGACATTTGCCCCATCCACTTGACACCCACCATTCAGATATTTATGGATGTTGATGAGATCTCCTTTAGTCTTCTCTTCACACTGAACAGCCCCAGGTCTCTCAATCTCTTTTGATAGCAGAGGTGCTCAAGTAGTGAAGATTAGTTTAGGGTTGGACATAACACATCACCCCTATGTCTCACCTTTTGAGCCATTCATTACATATGGCATGTGGCAATCCTCTGCCTTAGTTAATTTGCAACATCTATAAGCTTCTGCAACTGGTCAGATATGTTATGCTGAGTAATTCTTCCTCAGCAAGGTGTCACATCCTGGAACACTGTCTATGATTAAGGATTTAATGGTTGTAAGTTTGGGGTTTTTTTGTTAATTTCTTTATACTTTTGTCTTTAGTCAGATCTAACTTTTGCCTCACTAGAAATCAGTCGGTCACCTCATTACTGTGTAAAAGATCTTGTAATAGTTTAGATCTTGTAATAGTTTAGATTTTGAAGGTCTTTTCCAATCTAAGGAATTCTGTGATTCTAAAACATTACTAATTCCTGTGTCAGCTGCATTGATTGTATTACCCTTTTCAGGTTTAGTCGACTGGATCATAGATATCCTCTTCTTATAATGATGTAGGGAGCTAAACTTCTTGTTTGAAATTTATAAAATTGAAATTTACTTTTGTTATGGAATATACCTTGAATATTCTATATATTTTGTGTTGTAAATGAATTTCCACTCTTTGTATGCAGACTTCATTGTCTTTGCAGCACTGATATTTCTCAAATCTACTCTCCTTCACTTTATTTTGAAGTTATTCTTTTTTCTGTGATAAAAATGTTCCACAGAGAAATTCTAAGTACAACAAATAAAATATATTGTATTCCAGAAGTATGATTCAGTCTAAAACCTGAGCAGGGCACTATATGAGTTATATAGAGTCATGAACATTCAGCAATTTGTTAGAAACCTACTTAATCTGTGCACAGATCCAGGCACACTGATACACATGCTGCTTACTTTGACCCCAAGTGGTCCAACTGAATTCATTAGGATAGCAGTAGGAATTATCAGAACGATTTAATTGTTTGAGGATTTGTAGACTTCTCAAGTTTTACTGGCTGCTGTTTGGTTGTGTGCAGTGCCAAAATGCTTGCAGGAGTAGAAATTTACAGGATATTTAGCAGTTGGTTTCACATAAGTGCTGTAATCTAGAATCACACCCCCTCCCAAAAAATGGCTAAAGGAGTGTACATGAGCTGTGTGCACTGTACAAAGTAAAAATGGTGCAGTAGTTGTCACAGTATTAACCATGTGTCGTGGAGGGGAAAATTAATTGGTGCAAGATTATATTTTATAAAAATACGTAATTTATTAATTGTAATATTCTGAACTCTCACCAGCCCCAACCACTGAATTTTAATATTAATATCTGTTTTGTTAACACGTTATGGAAGACATTTTAGGAATAACATCAAACAGTAACTTGTTAATAACTAGCAAACATTCAAACTATAAACAGAGAGAGGAATTTCCCCATGGCCAAACATCGCTTGGGGTCAATATGCTGCTTGCCCAATAGGTGGGCTAAAGTTCTTTCTGCAATAGCAGGAGGCAATAGAAATCACAGAGGCATTAAAGCATTTACTCACAAATTCTTATTAATTATCAATCACCCTCCAGGACTACGTCACAGCCTATGCAAGTGTCCAATCTTCAGGGAACTCTGCCCATAGACATTGAGGCTGGGATCCTTCCGGCTTCAGGGAAAAAGCAGACAGTCTCTAACCTTGTTCTCCTGGCTTCTTCTGGCAGGACCTCAGGTGCAGAAGGAGTACAATGTCATGCTGACCATACAGGCTGATCACGTACAGATATCCAGGATCTAGTCCTGGTAACTCACCGCAGTGGCATGCAGGTGTGCACGGCTCGCTGGGAGCCCATGGGAGACTCAGTCTCCTTAGAGAAAAGTAGATAGCACAGGCAAATAGCAGCAAGCAATGAGCACGTAAGCAATGAGAGTGAGGAGGCATTAGAGTGAGCAATGTGGGTCAGCATGTTGTTCACCTGTGTACCCCTATTTATCAAATGTGGGCTGAGATTAATGGCCCCATGGCCACCAGAATGACCAATTAGCTTGGCAGTTAGTCAAACCATACCATATTAGGCAAAGGCCACAGGCCTGGCTCCCTCACATAGGGGGAGAGCATGGCTTTGTACCAGGTAAGCCATAAGCTAGGTGCATGGGCTTACACAACCATGTTACACAACCTGGGCCCTGAGCAGGCCTGACTTTATGGCACCAGGTCTATTGTGTCCCTTTGATAGGTAAACAGGTGTAAGCCTATTTTGGGCCTATTGTCCCTCTGCAACACCATGCTCAAACTTTTCCATTATCATTAGGGGATAGGGAGACAGAGCATAAGGAAGGATGCAATCCTCTATATTAGAATTGATAAAACTAGGATATTTTGGGAGTACAAAGAGGAGGGAGGTATAAAATGAAGGAATCTATGATGAGGATAACAAACCAGAGGAAAATAAACCTTCTAATAACCAATGCTTCCTTCTAAAACAAAGAATTCTACCATTTAATATGTCAGTGGTTGAGTCCTGCAGAACAAAAAATTATGTGATTTGGCAATTCCAAAATTTAAAAAGGATATTGTAGTTCACAAAATAACTACATGCAATGTGCATAGTTGCATTTTTAAACACATCTTGTGTTACTTAATGGAGAGTGCTTCCTGCACAACATTATTATACCTGTTTGTGAACATGAAAGAAAGTGATGTTCCTGCTACAGAAAACTGCTAGATTCTTACAAAGACATCTATTACCTTAATTTTTCTATCACTAGGGAAGTTCAATCAAATTAAAAAAAAAAAAAAAAAAGGTTTCCTTTTTCCTTTTGTATACCTTATCACAGGGAGTTCTGCTAATTAATACTGTACTTCAGTATTATTCACTATGCTTCTTTAAATAGAATATGTGAATATGATTCAGAGCTGATACAAACTCTTCTATTGGAAGTTAGTAGTACACAACACAGTGCAAAATAAGCATGACATGCTACTTTTTTTCTAAGTGTGTGTGGCTGCCAGTTCCGCTTCATCAGCAGCTGTGTTATTTCATGTCTTAGGCAAAGGCCTGGGCAAATGTTAAGAATTAATCGTGCCAAGGTGTGAGAAAATCATGCGCTAATGTTGAAGAACAGAAAAATGTTTTTCTAGTGAAACAAACGGCAAATGGAATTCAGGTCTGGTCTGATGAAAGGATTTTATCTATTCTGTTTGATGATTAAGCACTTCTATCTATTACTTGTACAGGTATTTAAAGTGACATGTACATACAATATGACCATATGCTAATGTAATTGCATACCAAAAGCTGAAATAAAAGTGAAAATTTAGATTAGATTTTTTTTCTGTCACTTCTGAGTGTATGCTGTTTCTCTAAGCTTCTTTGAAGAAGAAGAAGAAGAAGAAGAAGAAGAAGAAGAAGAAGAAGAAGAAGAAGAAGAATTTAAACTTAATATTTCAATAAGATTTCAGTAAAGTGTATCTGTGGTTGCAGGGTTATTATGTGGATGCAATAAAATGAGGTAAAACCTCATCCTTTAGAATATTAATTTATATGGCTTACAAACCAATCATTAATTATTTAACATAACTACTGACTTTATATTTTTGAAAAGACAAACAGAAGCCTCTTACTTTTACTATGTTTACTAAAACAGGGGTGGAGTTGTTTACAATGTTGCACATTAGCAGTTAATATGCAAGATTATTTTCTTTTGTTTTAATTATTAGCAGTTGGTTTGTGGTTTTGTGCTTTTCATGCCAGTATCTAAAATTATTTGGAACTACTTCATCAGTATGCTCTTGTCAGTGATATAATTTATTTTATTTATTAAAGAACTGTATTTGTTAAGAATACAGTATTTCACTGTCCTTCTTGAGTAGACAGAATCTGGACTTTTTTGAGGGTTGTATATTTTTTCGGTTTTGTTTGATTGGTTTTGGTTTCATTTCATTTGGGTTTGTTGCTTTTATTTATTTATGATATTTTTCAAAGATATGAGATCTCTGGGCAGATGTAGAAAGTAATTTCATACATTTAGGTTATTAGGGCCACATGTGATTTGGATAAGAAAGAAATAAAAACTATGGAAATAATGTTTAGGAAGCCATAAACTGAGATAAGTTCCCTGTAAACTGTTGGAGGAATAGGGATAGGGATATCTATTTTATCTGAAATATTGTGAAAGTTCTTCCTTGAGATGAACAATTAAAGAGACACAACGTTTGAGCCATCTTGTTCAACCAATAGATTTACTTTGGTACACATAATTTGTGTAAGAAAATTAAATGCAGATATTTATCTATAATTTAGCTATATGTCCTTTTTTTTTTTTTTTCCAACAGGTTCCTCAATAGGATTTTGGTTTGGATGAAGCAGTTAATCAGTATTGATTGAGAGTACTAAATGTTCTCTGAAATCCATTCCATTAGCTCTTCAAAAAGGTCTTTGGTTCATGTGTTTCATTAGATAGCCTTGGATCAGTGAACTCTTTTCTCCTTCATAGTTTATACAATGATTCCAGGTAGGAATTTACCAAATAAAATGCTATCTCTAATCTTTGAAATAGGTGAATCAAAACCAATCTTTTTTTTCTTTCTTTTTTTTCCAGTCAAAGATTAAGTAACAAAGTATGTACAATTGTAGCTCCATCAGATATTGATAAATCTGAGACAATGCTTTTATAAAAAATCAGTTCTTAGCTCCACATACTCTCATTTCTTTTTCTTTTAATCAAGGTCTTCATTTAGATTGTTACATATGTCAGTTGTCAGTGAGCTCAGAAATTATCAAATCTGTGCTAGCCTGTCATGTAGATTGTAAATCTAGAACAGTTAATAGTTTGATGTATTTGCTGAAGATGAAGGATCTGGCAAATGATTCATAGATTTCAATTAAGTAAATAGAAGGTAACAGCTACAGATAGACAAAAATGCTATTCTAGATAAAGGTAAACCTTCATCTCAAGGTCAGCTTTAACATATTCTAAGGTTTTTTTGTTCCATTTCCATTATATCTCTCATATCAATTTTTGACTGGCTCAAAGGAGCCACTAAGATACAAACCAACCTCTCTGAAATATGTGTAATCCTGAAACTCAAACCCACCACAAGAATCAGCTTTTGCTTTTCTTATCATAGAATTATATGTGGTTGGAAGGGATCTCCAGAGATCTTCGAGTCCAATTCCTTCACTTAGGGCAGGTCATGCAGGAATACATCCAGGTGAGTTTTGAAGCTCTCTAGAGAAAGAGACTCCACTGAAGTAGTCAATTAACTCCTTATTCTGCTTTACTTGTACACAACTTTTGCTTTACCTATTAAACTCTCTTTATCTCAACCCACAAACTTTCTCACTTTCACCCTTTCAGCTTTCTTGAGCAGCACACCGGAGTGGAGTGAGTGGTTGTGTGGGGCTCAGTTGTCAGCCAGAGTCAAACTTTGGCATCTCATCGATGTTTATTTCAATTATAGCTTGGAAGTTGCTAGAATATGACTGGATTGTGTGACCAAAAAAGGTAATACTTCTCTTTATTTTTATTATATGCTACTCTATGTAATAATGTCAAAGGTAAGATTTTACAGTGGTTAATTGAGCTGAGTATTACTACAGACAAAGCATGCCAACAAGACCCACACGGTGTGCCAAATATTCTTCCACCCCATACAGTGAACACTAGCAAATTAGAAACCTATTTTTTTCACCTGTGGGTAACCAAAGCAGATGCTTTGTCTTTATTAGAAATTCTAAACATCCAAGAAGACTACTGAAGCTTTTTACCTGTAGAGGAAAAACAATGTAAGTGCCTTTTTTTGTGTTGGGAATTGCAACGTATTTCAAAGTGCAGTTACAATCAGAAAACTTTCCTTGAAAGACTTGCATAGACAGATACTATGTAATAATGTTTAGGAGATGTATTCATGGTACTAAGTAACTTTTCCAACCAGCAGACCTCCAAGTTTAACATGAAATCTGCAAATTACACTGTTGTTTTCTGTGAGAAATGTACTAGAACATATCTGAACAGAACAGCTGAAAATCCAGATTTCTGAAAGGGTAGCAGTGTACTTTAAAAAAAAAAAAACAAAAAAAAAAAAAAAAAACACCAAACTCTTTAATTACTAGACATTAATTTTAGTTATGTAGTTATTGGAATCCATTTATTCAGGATATTTGGGCTCATTTCCATTGTCATTCTCTCATTGTGATAGCATTAGAGTAACAAATAATGCAATGCTCTTTTAGATGTGGAGGTCCTCTTAACTGCTAGCTTTCAACAGTGAAATGACTTCTAGAAAAGAGAGCTCTGAATGTCATGTGTTAGATGTATAATGGGACTACAAGCTTTGAAAAATACCCAAGCCTAAATAAGGCATCACTTAAAGCATCTGGTTATTTACAGAAACAATTTGGTCATTTGGTCATTTGATCATTTACATACACTAGGCTACAATAGTCTGAGGAAGGTGAGGAGAAGGAGAAGGAGAAGGAGAAGGAGAAGGAGAAGGAGAAGGAGAAGGAGAAGGAGAAGGAGAAGGAGAAGGAGAAGGAGAAGGAGAAGGAGAGACCTCTCTGGTCTCTGCAGTGGGTATAAAAGTAGGAGGAAACAATAAAAAAACAAAGTCCAAGTCTTCCAGGTGATATACAGCAATAGGACAAGAACCGATGTGTGCAAATTGGAATGTAAGACATTCCAATTCTATGAGATATTAATTATGTAAATTGTTTAGTTCAAGGATGGCCACATACTGGAGTGGATCACTATAGAGGCTGTGGATTGGAGCTGTTCAAGACTTGAACAGACAGTAGTGAGCAACACGTGTAAGTGAGCAACACGTGTAAGTTGAGATGTCTGAAGACCTCTCACAAAGTAATTCAACCCTAGTGTGATTCTCATTGTTCAGAACACCACTTAACAAGCTGAACAATTCCCACAGAAGTTACTCAAGTGTAGTTGTCTTTCAGGATGTACAGCTGCAGATTATGCAAATTTTATGTTATGTTTTGATTAATAATAGTACTTTACTATGCATGAGTGACAACTCCCTTGAACAAATACAGTTAGACTCTAGAAAAATCACCCTCAGAAAATAATGTAAAAGTGCATGAGGCATTGTTTTGTTTGTTTCTTTTTTGATGTTTTTAAAATACAAATGTCTCTGCTGTGTGGGCTCAGTTAACAGCCTAGCTGCCCTCAGAGCTTTGAAGCTGTAGGTAGTATTAATCACTAGATGCTCTACAGATCTGCAGTCACATTGGCTTGTTAAAATCACAATAATAAAATCCTGGACAAGACAAAGGAAGTTAGCAATAGCTATTTGGTTTTCTGCAATATCCATGGGCACTCAGTAATAGACACTTGCAGGACTGCTTTTATCCTCCTTAAATCACCACGTTACTCTGCCGAACCAGCAGTCTCTATGTCCTTGCTTTGATATTAAAATTTTACAGTCATCAACAATGTAACACTACATCATCAGTCTGATGTAAAGAATAAGCGCTGACATGTGGGGAGTGTCATTCAGCCCTAACATCAGGAGAGATGCTTAACTCTTCACTTTTCTCTTCTTTTATATGAGGTAAAAGGTACCTTGATGCATCCAAATGACAGAGGTCATGGCACTCATCCTAAGAAATCCTGCTCCTGTCCTGTGTGTACATGTGCTCCACTCCACATTCCCTTCTCCTTGTACTTGGAAGTGTTGGACGTGGCACTTGGTGCCATGGTCTAGTCTTGAGCTCTGTGGTAATGGGTTGGACTTGATGATCTACGAGGTCTCTTCCAACCTTGATGATACTGTGATACTGTGATACTTTGAAAGTTAGGCTGGACTGATACAATGCCACAAATCATTGTGAGAGCGAATTCTGCTCCAGATGAGCAGTTTGTGTAGGTACAGCATAGGGCATAAACAGAAGACAGACAGATTGCTCCCTGTGTTACTGACATCGTAACTGGTTGCACAGCTCCATTTCAGTTTGCATTAACACCTTGGTACTGTTATAACAAGGGAACCACTTCTACTAGAGCTGTAACAATGCCTAAATATAGTCAAACAGCCAGACTTCATGGTTATGTGGCAAGCCCAGAGTGCCTTCTTTTAGAAGACATTATGAGGATGGATTGTAACCTTGCCAGGTTTGCAGTGTATGCTTCCCCGCAATTCTAGCTGAGCTTGCTCTCAACAGACAAATAAGAATAGTGTGTCAGTATGAGAAATGGCTACCTACAACTTGGAGTTTTTAGAATACTATTTTTTTTTTAATTGCTGCATATACTGTATCATTTCATTATTTTTTAAAGAATATTGTGACATGAAAATTTAAGCATGTCAGAGGCAGAACACTTGTCTTCTGGCTAATACGCTCAAGTTCAGGGTCCTAAAATTAGACAAATGACAGGATGCGTATGATTCGTCATGTGCTAAGTGGAGTTTATAATTTCAATCTTTTGCATTGAGAAATATTTCAGTCTTCATATCAGTATGATTCCAATGTTCATTATTATAGTCCTGGTAATCAAGGAAGCTTTGGTGTAAAGTTTCATCAGGGAGCAACTTAGATGTTTCCACTGAAAAGTTAGTGGCAGAACCAATGGTATCACAGTATCACCAAGGTTGGAAGAGACCTCATAGATCATCAAGTCCAACCCTTTACCACAGAGCTCAAGGCGAGACCATGGCACCAAGTGCCACGTCCAACCTTGCCTTGAACAGCTCCAGGGATGGCGACTCCACCACCTCCCTGGGCAGCCCATTCAAGTGGCCAATGACCCTCTCAGTGAAGAACTTTCTCCTCACCTCGAGCCTAAACTTCCCCCGGCACAGCCTGAGGCTGTGTCCTCTGGTTCTGGCGCTGGCCACCTGAGAGAAGAGAGCAACCTCCCCCTGGCTACAACCACCCCTCAGGTAGTTGTAGAC